>MU628447.1:27572-148504 GCA_025688805.1 Aspergillus egyptiacus
GAAGATATACACCTGGTTCCTTCAAGGTTGAGCCTCTCTAAACAGACGTAGATTGGCGAGCATATACTTAATGTTTCCCACCATCTTTGTCAACAGTGCAAGTCAGGGTTACAACATGTCGTCCAAAAAAGACTCCGTTCTCAAGGTTTAGGGAACGGCCCTGTGGCCACTTAGGCTGCCAGGATGTATCATGGGCGATTATAAGCAATCCAGGGACTAATAATAAGCAACCTAATTAGACCTGCTCTGAGCTGCGACCGGTTCGAATTGATCGCGTTTTACACGAGATACCAATCGTGGGAAGTCCATTCGGATCCTCCTTCATACAGTAGACATCTAACCCCGTATTCCATGATTATCACGCGTCCGGGAACAATTACTCCTCAGTGGACATGCTGGTGGCGAGTCGCACTTCCAGTGGATTACTCCCGGGCATATCATGCTGTCGCTCCCCTTGCGCATGTGTTAAGGGGCAGTTTTCGCCAAAGCGAGGAATTGCACTCGACGCCCCAGCCGTCTCCACTCGTCCTTTCTGCTCTTCCTTGCCCCCTTCTTCGCTATCCACCCCCTCTTCAGCCTCCTCTAGCTGGCCAACTTCCATTTCGTCATCCACTGAAATCGGTGGAGCCAAGCCCGTCGAATCGTCTGGGTCGAGATCCTCATCGGTGACATCCGCGGCACCTGCAAGAGCCACCAGCCTATTCAGGACCCATTGCATATGCAATAGGTGAACCGAGGGGAGTGGCCACTTCTCTGGGTTGTCGGTAGTGAAGGTCAAGATGTCGCCAGAACAGATACAATGATTTGTGACGCAGTCGAAGAGTCGCGTCTGGCGTGTTGTTCCGTCAACGTTTTCTGGATTGGCAGGCCGGGTTCGAAGATCCTTGAGCTCGTATACTGAGTCCGGTAACCAATAGAATTGAACGGTGAGTTTGGTCTTGTCGGCCGACAGCTCGCAGGGCTTCAACGCAAACTTCCCCTTGGCCCAAAGACCGTGTACGGTGGAAGCAAGACAGATAAGATTAGCCACAGTTTCTCTTCCTTCCTTGCCCAGGGCAATATCTTCCCAGTTTCGGAAATCTTCTGATGCCCAAAGAGGGATAGACGCTTCCAAAGGACGGTATAGCTATTAGTTCCAACTTTGATCCCCAGGTAAAATGGATAGATGTGAGCCGCCTCAACACAATCACCCCCTCGAGTGATAAGATGGTAGTTTTTGTCTCTTTTTTTACACTGTGCCTGTTAGCAATGTACCAGGGACTCAATATGCGGTCTTCAACTCACAGCATCAGCGGCGGCGACCGAACGGGTGCATTTTATTGGCTCACGACGATTAACTCCAGAGGCTGCGAGCGTGGAAAGGGGGGCGGGCGTGGTGAGCGTTGACGGGGTTTCTGACGAGCCCTCAGTTCTCGACTCTGGTGGCAGACTTCTGCCTGTGGGAGGCAAGGCTCCTGAAGATTCCATATCCTTAATCTCCGGCGCGGCGCAGACTTTTTGACTTGGCGAGTTTGGAGTAGCACTCGTGACTTGCGTTTCTACCATTGTCCTTAACCTGCTCGCAGCTTGTCCCTGGCAAGATAGCTGTTAGACCAATAGCTTTCCAACAAGGGAATTTCATGTACTAACAGGTCTTGAGCGTTTTCGTCCAACCTGTAACACTACAAATATCGATCTGGCACATCTCCGGCTGTGTGGTAAAAGTATTTGCATAGTCCTCGAGTTTGTCGATGTTGGCCAACCAAAGAAAGGTCCAAAAGCCCGGCTCTACCAGCCTACCGTTCAGAGAATCGGCAATCCGTCCTATGATTTCGACTCGCCGAGGGTCGTCGGCTTCATCGTATGCGCCCATTTTCAATCTCGATGATGACAAGGAGAGACCAGACGCGGAGGCTGCACTAGGTAAAGACTAGATAATATGGAGAAAGCTTAGAAGATGGATCTGTCTGTGCACGGGTGGAGCAGATACTGTGGAACCGTTCGGGTGGAACTGACAGATCACGTGGATTCCGCTCATCTTCTACCGTGTGGTTCACTTGGAACACTTAGGTTGTCAGTGTGTTTTTCCCAATTGATGACCGCCGGGGCTTCAAGGTATTCTGCCCAAGGCCTTTATTCTCATCAGTACATCTATCGGGAAGGAGACTGTACAAGTCGTAACTTGAATATCCCTAGTTCCCTCAGATTCCTCCCAGAGTGCGTTTCTCGCCGGTAAATAGCGATGGCACTGCCAATATAACCACCCATCTTAACTTCATCTGTGGCCACCGCGTCCCCTCGAAGTCAGAACAGCAACTTTGCTTGCTGGGATCAGTTGTGCAAAAGCACCATACATTGTTAGTCACGTCCTCCAGGATCGGTAACCTCACCTTATAGCTTGGACCATGCTCGGCCAAAAGCGAAATTTCGACTTGAACTCCAATCTCTGATATCTTAGTCACTTTATCTGTAGTTCGCTAGAGATTAATGAACCTCGACATTTTTGTTGTATCTGAAGATCCCAGGTTTACGAGGATCACGGTTTCGTCCCCCATGGTAGTGACACTTACACACTTTGAGGAGGACAAGGTGGAGCCTCTCTAGGGAATGGGGGTGTGCGGCATTAGCTGTTGATTTGTACTGGTATAGCGACGGATCCCCGATATAGTGGGCATGGGGCCGGGGATGATCTTGTAGACATAAGGTACCTTATCATGGATCCTAATCATGTCTTCTATTTCTCATGTCCATGCCACCAGCAGAATAAGATGGGACTTTAGGGAGGCAACATGATCTATAAGTCACAAATTTTTATCTTGATGCCAGGTGACCTTCAGATATGGAGAGGTCGAGTGGGGGTCAGGATATGCAGGCTCGCAATCTTCTTCAGGCCCAGGACTGGCTACTGAAAGTGAAGGCAGCCAAAATCAAAAACATATCTGCCTACGACAGCCGCTTTACTTCACCTGCTGCAGCGTGACATGAGGTAAGCTAGGGCCCTAAGAATTGAAACTCTACTTCATTTTCTTTTACCTTATGATTGAAATCTCCCCCTTATATTTCCCCTTCTTCCTCTCCAACCCACCTTCCAGCTATCCTGATGGAAAGAAACAAATTTTCACTACATTAATTCAACCATGACCGTCATCTCCATCACCATCACATCAGACCCTGTCTGCCCCTGGGTACGACGCCCGTTCCATTCTTCCCCCCCGCTCACCTTCATTCCCCTTCCTAATGCCAATCACTGACTTGAAAAGTGTTACATCGGCTACCGCCGCCTCACGAAAGCCATCAACTTGTACCAAAAAACCTACCCTGGCGGCAGCCAGGATGAGGTCCACATCACCTGGAGACCATATTTCCTGGACCGCGACGCCCCGATGGAGAGTATACCCTACATTGGTACGTACATAACCCTTCCTGCGGCATTTTGCTTAATTTTCTCCACCTAAAACATGTCCCCCTGCAGATCGAATGACCCAAAAGCTCGGCGCCGACAAAGTCCTCGCCTCGCAGGCGCACCTCCAACGCCTGGGAAAACCGGATGGGATCCAGTTCCGCTTCGGCGGGCGGATTGGGAATACCATGCGCGCGCACCAGGTTATTCTGCTGTGTGAGCGGTATGATGCGGAGCGAGGGAGAACCGCGTATACAGATGCTCTGACGACGGCGGTGGTGGAAGGGCTTTTCCGGGTGCATTTCGAGGAGGAAGGCGATCTTACAGATGTGGGAACTTTGGCCAGGATTGTGGAGGATGCCAGTGCCGGGTCGCTGGATGCAGGGCGGGTCCGGGGTTGGCTGGAGGGTGGGGAGGCAGTGGAGGAAATTGAGAGGATGGCGGAGCGGGCGAGGAGAGAGGAGGGGGTCAAAGGGGTTCCCCTCTTTCGGATCGGTGGGGATGGTCCCGACAAGGGAGCAGGGGGGGGTCACGCTGAGTGGGGCCCAGGATGTTGGGGAGTTTTTGGAGGCATTGATTGCTTTTAAGGATAAGGAGGGGGGACATCGCTCGGGAGGGGACGAGGGTTGCCGTTGATTGGGGAGGATATACATCTATCATTTATAATATTAATCACCTATATGTCCAGCCCGACCTCATCGTTCGCGGACGCCGAAATGTACCTCTCGTAGATGGGGAAGAAAATAGGATAGGACCCCAAGACCACGCTCCCGCCGGGCTGGCTGTTCACGAAGTCGATCGCCTCGGCCAGGGAGGCGCGCGGCGGCGAGATCCAGAAACGGGTTGGCCATGGAGATGAAGTTCATGCCGTTGGGTCCGCCCCAACCTTCCTGCGACCAGCGCACCGCGTGCTTCAGGAGCAGTCGCGCGAAGCCATCGTCGGCCGCACCATTGTTATTGGTATTGCCAGTATTAGTATTAGCGGGCACGGTCAGAGACGCGAAGATCAACGGCCGGCTCGGCTCGACCCGGCTGGTGGACTCCAACACCACCCCGTACGTGCCGCCCCCGCCCCCACGGAGCGCCCAGAAGAGATCTGTATTCTGACACGCGTTGGCGTGCCGGACCTGTCCGTCGGGCGTCACGATCTTGTACTCCAGCACGCGGTCAATGGCCAGGCCGAACTGCGCCGAGAGCAGTCCGTGGCCGCCCGTCATGGCGAATCCGCCCGAGGCACCGACCGTGGCACAACTCCCGCAGTTCTTCAACATGGAGACCTCGTATGCGGTCATCAAACTGTTGACCATGTACGTGATGCAGGGGTTGGTCAAGGATTATGCCGGAGGAAACGATGCTGCTGCTGCTGAAGGTAGTAGTACTACTAGTACTACACCCGATGTGACGATCAACGTGGCCTGTCCCGGACTGTGCAAGACGGATCTGGGGCGCGACTTTCCGTGGTATGTGGTGTTGCCGTCGAAATTGATGCAGATGTACTGTGCGCGCACGGCGGAGGAGGGCAGTCGCGCGTTGGTCAGTGCGACGCTTTTGGGGACGGTAGGCCATGGGAAGTTCTGGTCGAATGATGTTCGTACTGAGTGAGTTCTTTTCTTCATCCCTTCCATCGTATCTAATCTTATATTGTACATGATTTGGGCTGATTTCTCATCGCCACGTAGACCGGGGATTATGGTCACGAGCGAGGAGGGCAAGGCTCTACAAGCACGGATCTGGGGCGAGATTGTTGATATCTGTAATCGGGAATGACCTCCGTGCAGGGAAACGCCCAGCTCGGCGCCGCCGGTGGCCCCGAGATGGCCGACCTCGTCAACTGAGTGGGAGAGGGAGTTAGGGAGAGAGAGAGGTGGGAAATTAGTAGTTGTTTGTGCTTGTTCTTTATTATACTCATTAATGCAATATCCAATCTGAAGTGGTTTGAACTGGATCCAGCATAGGTACTTCTACCCTCAAATAATATGAAGCATTTGACTGTCAAGTGGGACCATTGTACGGCATCTGATATCCTCCTCTCTCTGTACAATCTTCTCTCGGCAGTATAAAAAAAAGAAAAATTACATGATCCCCCTCAATATCTCACGAATATCATGCAAGGTCTGCTTCACCGACGCCACCCCACCCGTAAGCTCCGTGCCATATCCCAGATCATTCTGTTTCAGCAGGACCTCCAGCAACGCCGACGCCGAGGGGTGGTCCAGGATCCCGCCGTCCGCCCCTATCCCTCCATGATGATTCCCCGTCCACATTTCTTCCGTCGACGACGAGACGAGTGAGATCCCCAGGAGTCTTTCAATCCGCCCCAGCATCTTTGAGCTCAGGTGCAGGATGATCTCGAGCTGGAAGTCCCGGTGGCTGTTTAGATCGAACCCGCCGATGTGCAGGCCAGGCAGCATCGACGGGATGAGCTGGGTGGAGAGCTTGGTCGAGGCGGAGGAGGAGGAGGAGGAAGAAGAGGAGGCGGAGGAGGATGCTTGCGAGGCTGTTGCTGTCACTTCTGGAATTGCGCCGAGAAGGCTGCTATTCCTCCCTGCCCCTGCTCGCGGGTTGTTCTCGTCGCCGTGTGTGGGCTCGTCCCAGTACTCTGAGTATGAGCATTCGGAGTCGTTGGATGGTGAGGGTGGTGATCGTCGTTGCTGTTGCTGTTGCTGTTGCTGCTGCTGTTGTTTCTGCTGGTGGTGCTGGTGGTTGTGGAAGGGAGCTGATGAGGAGGAGGAAGCGGAGGAGAACGCGGACGAAGACGGCTGTGGTGTCATGGGTATGGAGGACGAGGTGGCTAGTTTTAAGCAGTGCAGGATATTAGCAAATGCCTGGGTCAGGTCCAGCAATCGTCCGATGCTGTTCTGCAGACCGGGCTGGGGGCTGGCCCTTGCGGTTGTCCGGCCAGGCTGCGAACGACAGGATGTCGGCGAGAGGCATGGATCGCATTTTGTTGGAGTCGCGCAGGATTTGAGAGCTGAGCTCCGACAGGCAATGCAGACAGTCCTCCTGCGTTTCCAGCGGGACCAAACCGGAAGTGCCCTTGTGAAGGTCCTCTCCATCGGGTTCTTGATGATGATGATGATGATGATGATGATGTTGTTGCTGCTGCTGTCTTGTGGGCGGTTACTTTGGGGTCGTCGAAGAGCATGTTCATGAATTGATCCCCGGTCTGGTCGTGCACCTCGGGGCTCAGTCGCACGGCAAAGTCCAACGGCTCGACCCCGAAGTCCAATGGTTTCGCCTTTGCGACCTCTGCGATCGGATTGCCTGCATTCGGGTGGCTGAAGCTGATTGACGGGTGGTGGTAGTGTGCGGCGGCTCCGCGCTCGAAGAACGACTGCGAGAGCTTCCTCTTCACGGGGACGGGCTCGACGGAGAAGGGGGCGGCGATGGATTCGTAGATCCGCGACGAGGGCTGCGACTGTCGGGTCTCCAGCAGCAGCTTGCGCTGGGCGTAGGAGAGACTATTGGTGCACTCGCCGCCGGCATTGAGACAGCGCTCGCATGGGCTCAGGGCCCCGGCTTGAAACGGTCGCACACAACGCAGTTTCTGGCCCCTGCATCGGTCGCACGCACTTCGGCGAGCCTCGGGGTTCATGGTGCGTTGGAAGGAAAGGCAGACTGACGTGAGGGGACTCTGGCTGGATATATAACTGACTGACTGTCAGGGCTCTTATTTATGGGTCGGCATTCGCGTCGCTTTTAAAGAAGCCCTACCCCCCTCCCCAAGCTCGGTAGAGGTCGCTGGTCTACTGTAAGTAAGATAAGCCAGTCGAAACCTAACCACCAAGAGAATATGCAGCCCTGGTTGCATCATGGGTGCATGATGGATGAATCACATTTAGGTGACAATCCACTCACTCTCGCCCTCTCTCCCACACACTTCATTCAGTCTTATGTGCAGGCTGCAGCAGGCAAGGCAGGTTCCAATAGCCAATCGGCAAAAGGGCTTTCTATGGCCAGAAGCGTGTCCACGGCCCTAAGACCTTGATGGGGTTTTGTTTGCGTCCGCCGATCCAACTGATGGGCGCAGCTGGAGCTGAGGCCGAGTCCATTTGCCCTTTCCGGGACGGAGTATCTCGAAGCTGGAGGCAGATCCAGATTTGCAGATCCTGGGCCCGCAGTGATGTCTGTTCGCCGGCCAATTGAATACCCTCCATCAAGACCGGAGTAGGACAAGGGTTTGTTCCATTTCCTTCAGGAAGAGGTACGGGGGCCCAGATTCCGCGGGCTTATGGGGGTGTTGGAGCCCGGCCTTACTATCAAGTGAGCAGCATCCATGATATACCCAGGATTGTCCATGGGGTGGCTCCATATCAAGCGAATGTCTTTCAGTCGAGCAGTTTTACTCCATTGCCAAGTATAGATGAGAAAAGGCAGCCTTAAATCCAGGGCAAAGGGGAAGAAGTGCAGCAAGCAGGGGTAACCCGTCTAGGAACAGGAAAGGTACGCTTAGACAAGCTTTCCAATACGACAATACTCTTCCTATTCAGCCGATACTGGACCATGATTGGGGGCGATGATCCGGATCATTCTTCCTGCTGATTGCCTGCTGAAAGATTCCCTGCCGGACTATCTGCATGGTCGCCTGCTCAGGCCCTGAGCCTGGATCGTAGTAGAAGCAGTCTAGAGGATGGGAATGAAGAGCAAGATGTCGACTAATTCTCCGATGGCTCATTACTAATTCTCCGCGGGGGCAGTTCATACTACTAAGCAGTATATCTGATATGCCTAAGATAGTCGAAGTATTTATAGGTAACCTAGTAATACTATGTATCAGTAGCACAACTATAGCATATAACTGAATCTAGTATTAGTCTTTATTCTATTCCATCCGACACTATTCTAGCTAAACCCTGCAGCCTATACCTGATGTTCATCCTATTGCCTCTTCCGTACAAGAAGGATCGCCTGCTGGTTGGGAATGACATTGAAATCGTGGCAATGATCCGGAGGCCGCTCAGTCCCTCGGCAAACTGCAATTCATACTGCAGCAGGAGCTCGATCAGAATGATCTTCACCTCGTGTGCCACAAAGAAGCGCCCCGGACACGCATGGAATCCCACCCCGAAGTTGGTGGAGTCGTTCGACACCGTGGCAAAATGGAACTTGGTCACGTCGCCCTCCGTGCGCATCCGGTAGAAACGCAGAGGATCGAATTCCTCGGGCTGCGGATAGGTGTCGGGATCCCGGGTGAATTCATACGTGGGGAACACCATCAATATGTTTGCCGGGAGGTGCAGTCCATCCTGGAAGGTATAAGACTTTACCGTCGAGTGCTGGACGGTCACTATCATCAGTCATACTGGGGTTAGTTATTCACAATACATACATACATATATATATATACATACATACATACATATATATATATATACATACATACATACATATATATATATATATATGGCTGTGCTTACCCAATCTGACAGGATGGAGATGCTGGCTCTCCTTCATGAAACTATCTAACTTGCGCAGTTTCGCCAGACTGTGCCTGGACCATTCAGGGGACTCGGCCGGCACTTCCCGGATCTCCGCCAGCAGCTCGGGGATGTATTCCGAATGCGCGAGCAGATCGTACAGAATCGAGACCACCGTGGCGCTGGTGGTGTGAATTCCGGCCATGTACAGAAACAGCAGGCCATCGGCAACCTCGGCCGGGGTGATTGCCTTGTCATCCTGGTGGTTGTTGATGAGCCACTGAACTGCATCCCGATGCTTGGTGGCGGATGCCTATGCCTTCGCCTGCTGACAACCGGCGGCGATGCGCTCGTGGTACAGCGGCTCGATCAGCTCGGCCGCCCGCTTGCGCAGAGTCAAGAGGTCGTTCCGGCCGCTGTAGGTCCAGAGGGCGAGCCATTGCCACCGAGCCGAGTACGCCGCGCGAATGCCCATGGCGGACTTCATGATCCCCGTGGTGTTGGCGATGGTCAGTTGGATCCATTCCGGATCGCTGCAGAGCTTCGGCCCGACCAGGACACGGCCAGTGATGCGTGAGATCAGCGGGAAGACCATGTCCCATGGCTTCAACGGCGCCCAGTCTGAGTTTGGTGAAGAAGATCAGCTCTATACACTTACCGTGATGCTTCAACCGTTACTTACCCTTGCATTCGGGAATCACCGTCTTGAGCGTCTCCAGACACTCGTCCCTCATGGGCGTCACCAGTTCACCTGCAGAGAGCAGCATGTGTCAGCCCATGCTATTGGAGACTTCCAGAACCACATACCAAGATTCTTGTTCAGGTCGATTCGAGTGACATGGGTGGCAGCGGCGGATGGAAGCACCGACCCACTGAGTTTCAGGAGGAACGACTGCGATTGTTCGCAACCGAGCGGCGGTTCAGCGGGGGTTTACATATTCTCAGATCTCGGAATCATGCTCAGCCTACCTGGATAGAGTACAACGGGAAGCTCAGCCTGCCCTCGGACGCAATCTTCACCTCATCCAAGTATTTCCTCGGGATGACGACCTGAGGACTTCCCTCGTCGGCCGGGTTCCGGATCCGGAATGCTATTCCTTTCTTATTGTACTGAGGATTCATTGATTTATCAGCACAGAAACTAGAAACAAGGGACCATACTCCACGGTAGGAAGGAGATCAGACCTCGACGTAACCCTTGCGCAGGATCTCCTTGGTGCGCGCAATGTAGCTTTCCAGCGTGTCATTCTGGTCGAATTTGACTAAGGGAATATGGGGGAGGCCTCGCTGGCGCCGTACTGCGAGACTCGAATATAGGGAGTGGAACAGAAGACCTGCTGCTAGAGCGAGGCTGAAGTAGAGCGTCCACGCCATGCTGAGCGATTGATGCAAATCCGCTTAGACATTACCAAACACTCGCGAGTATATATAAATATATCCATCAGCATATGGATGTGCATCGACCCGTCGCCGCATGCCTAAGCTATACTCTGCTCCCCGACCGTTGAGGAACCGTTAATTAGGGCTTTAAAGCTACGTTCGGGAGAATTCGGGTTCCCGTCAGATCGCATTTGCTCAACCCCGATTGGCTCGTCGCGTCACTTTTCGGAGCTGACATGGCCATCGCTATGTAAGAAACATATTCAAAAGAAGAAAATAAAGACTTATTCGATTCAGTCTAGGGGTGGTGTCATGAAGATCCCAAGAAAACTACCAGTTTCTGCGCCGACAAGGTCCGAGACTTCAACAGCTCCGGCCCATCCAGAACCCCCTGCCAGCCGCCCTCGACGACGGTGATCGGGTGCGATTGGAGCCGCTTGCTGTCGAAGAGACCCTGGATCTGGCGATAATACCGGATCCCGAATTTGCGCTTCTCCGGGTCGGCCGCGCTCCCATACCCGTTGCCCAGCGGGATCTCGTTGCCGATGATGGATGACCCCATGATGAAGGTGGGCTCGACCGTCGGGCGGGTGTGGTTCATGTCCTGCCACATCTCCAACGCGATGTATCGGCCCCCGGCACGGCCGATGCTCTGATAGTAGAGCCGTTGCGTCTTGGCTTCAGTCATCGGATCGAGCACCAGTTCGAGGTTGTTGTCCATGTAGGCGGCAAGGTGCCGTTCACGGCCTCCCTCATGACCCGATACAAGCCCAAAGAGGCCACCCTCAGCCAACTGCTCCAGGACTACGTCACCGTCTCCTTCGAGTCCACCCCCTCGAGCACGGCCGCCCTGCACCTCATCCTGATGGAGCTGGCCACCCGGCCCGAGTTGGTGGAAATCCTGCGCCAGGAGATCCGGGAAGTCATGGTGGATGGGAAGCTACCCAAGACACACCTGACCGAACTCCGCAAGATGGACAGCGTGATGCGGGAATCCGCGCGTGCCAATCCTTTCAGTCTTCGCAAGAGACCCCCCCCCGCATTATCACAGCATCTATTATTCCCAATTCATCCAACTAACTACTCAACAGTTGGCCTCTACCGACTCCTCCGGGTGCCCACCCGTCTCTCGACCGGCCCCGTTCTCCCCGCGGGCACGCTGATCTGCGTCGACGTGCACCACATCCATGGCTCGAAGGATATCTGGACCAACCCGGACGACTTCAACGGACTCCGGTTCTACGACATCCGGAAGGCACCCGGCATGGAGAACAAGTATCAGTTCGTCAGCACCGGGGCAGACTCGCCCGGCTGGGGCGACGGCCCCATGGCGTGTCCCGGCCGGCTGTTTGCCAACAGCACCATCAAGATCGCCCTGGTCCATCTGATCATGCACTACGACTTCAAGTTCCGGGACGGCGAGGGGAAGCCGATCAAGTCGTCGCTGCCCAATGGCTCGTGGAATCCGGGGATGGATGTTACGCTGTTGTTCAAGTCGCGGAAGTAGATGTCTGGTTATGGGGATGTTCACTGGGGGGAAGTATATCTAAGAGTTGATTTGGGTAAGGCTGGGCCCCTGTCGGGGCTGGAAAGGGGATGAGCGAGCATGGGGCTTCAGTTCACTATTATTTGAGTGTTCCTGCCAGTAGATCCAATCGAGAACAAAGTGTACAAGCCATGCTTGGTGCTCTGGAGTTGTAAACCTTATCTTCCAAACCCAGGACAGTCTGGATCTGCATTGCGATAAGGGGACGGTTATTATTTTGCCTGCAGGTATACAGGGTCGCTCCTGAAGCGAGATCCTTTTGCATATATGTAGCCAATCCAGTCAAGTGTGCAAATACTTGAGTTATGTGAGATACATAGGTATCAGTATCATTACTTTGCATAGGTATACTGCTATACGCAGGGTTGTAGTCAAATTAACTAGCCTAACCCTATCTTACCAGGCTACTACATATCCAAGACGGAATTTTTACACGGTCAAGACTCCCACCTCTGGGCTTGGGCGGGATCAACACGCATACAGTATATACCAGCTTCAGATCATCAGTACTAAGGTAACCAGTACCTAAGCGCAACTCCAGCCTCTAAGAGACCCTATCCTAGCTCTATACTTTTATTGTCTTCATTTTGATGTGGCACAAGTTGATAAAGGATGCAATGCGCGGGATAGCTTGCGTCGCTGTGGACCTGCGTATAAGTATATGTATGTATATACACAGGCTTTGAGTACAGCACGTCTGGGTGGACAAAAAGCCCTATTTTCCACTCGGTCTGGCCGTATGTGTCAGACCATTAGTTTATACCGACATTAGAAGATTCCAAGTTTGAAAATCGAGTATCGACTGAGGAGTGAGGGCACCCCCGGGGGTGACCGACCCTAAATTTAGGGACCGCTAGGAACGCCCAGATTTAAGTTAGGCATATATGCATATATCTCTGCCCTTGGTTCTCTATAATTATATAGCTAGAAATGGACACACTAGGTTTAGAGTTGAATGAATGGCATCCGCACTGTGTGTCCAGAGGGTGATGATAGCACCGTAAGAGTACTCGGAATCGGGGAGGACATCTGGCGCCCAGAATCCACACTCAAGGGGAAGATAATGAGTCGATCTCTTACCACCGTAGTATTCTGTCGTGGATGGAACTTCAGTATCTTTATTGTGGTATGTGGAGTTGCACGCGGAAAGTTCCCCTCAGGATCATAATAATGTACATTCAATGTACGGATCTAGATCGTATCATTCATCTGTCACATCTACCTCTTCTTAGCCTTCTCCTTGGACTCCTGATCCTCCTTCTGCTCAGCCGCACCACCGCTAGCCTTCTTCGGAGCATCCTTCTCCCCCTTCGCAGCATTGGCTTCCTGCTCTCGTTTCTGTTCGTTTTCCTCCTGCTGCTGCCGGTTCTGGATCTTGTTCTCGATCAGGTCGTGGAACGCCGTGACCGCACGGACCAAGCTACTCAGGTAGATGGACATTAATTGATCGTTCGTCTTGATACTCATGGCGCGGGCCAAGTCGGAATTATCGGTGGGCTGTTCAGGCTCGCCGCCGGCGCGGGCAGAAGCGGACGGCGTGGAGAGGTTGGGAAGGAGGTTGAAGACATCCTGGAGGTTTCCGAGAATGGCGTGGTTTACCGGAAGCTCATGATCGAGGACTTTTTGGAGATATTGTGCGATATCACGCAAGCGTAGGTGTAACCCCTGCAGGGATTGTAGCTGCGATGTGATCCTGGTGGAAAGGGTTCCAACGGCGACGTCTCTGATGTCCCGGAGAAGGTGTTCTACGCCGATTTCCTCTGCCTCTTCTGCCTCGATTATGGACGGAGTATGCACGAAGGTCCTGGATGTGGTGGTGCCGTCCTAAAAAAAGAGAATGTTAGATTTGCGCCCATCTGGATTCTTTCACTTCTAGACTTACATCTTTGATCTCGTCAACAGCAAAGTAGGCGTCAGTCGGCACGCCAACCTCCTTCGGTTGCACATCGACAATAACTAGCAAGGGATTTGGTGTGTAGCGCTTGAACAGCTCGTTGATCTCCAGGTCGGAAGCTCGCAGCTTCGGACCGGAATGGTACCATCCGATCAACTTCTCGCGGGCGTTGATCTTCTTAAACATGTCTCGCATTGACTCGACAAAGTTGTGGTCTAAGAACCACACCGAGGGGTCCTTCTCATCTTCCTCGAAGGGGACTGAAACCGTTAACTAGAGGTTAAAGGCAAAGATATCGGGCTTGCCTACCGGCGAAACTGTTTGATACTCGAACATTCTGTCCATTGTGTTCTCCTAACAGCACACCAACCACACGCTTCCGGGTCCCCTTGGCTGTGCGTCCATAGTGGTCTGCGACGGAAAGAAGTACCAATGGGGCAACGGTGACGGTCCGCGTGACGAGGGAAAGGGTGTCCGCCGTGGTGGCAGGCATGGCGGCGGCACAGGGTAGGAACGAAGTCAAGAGACGGAGAACGGAAGAAGCTCAGATAGAGTAAGAGAAGGAGGTATAAAGCAGGCAAGAAGAGCTTCCGGGGCGGGGATGATGATAGACTAGTTGATGGGGATGACGATGAGAGATGGGAAGCTTAGCCTGTTGTTGCAGTTGGTCTCTGGAGCTTGCTGCTTGAGCCACAGAACGTGGCTGGAGAGCATCAGCCACAAGGCACACATGGTTGCCTGAGGCAGTGAAGCAAATGGACCATCTTTCACCGCGTTCGAGATGTATGTATACCGGCCACAAAAGTCTATATTCCGATAATCAAACCATACTACGTAGATAGGCTGTAGACTATAACTAGGTGTAAAATCACCGTACTAGAAAACTAATGCAACGCCCGCAACTCGGCGGCGTCGTCGTCGTCAGCCCAGAGCCGGAAACAAGCCTCGGAGCAGCGGGAGCGTCCTCCGCTCTCGGTGCTCGTTCTTTTCACCCCAACTTCCTTCTGTCCACTTCCCCGTCCTTGCGCCTCACCCTGCATTTACCCTCTCCCCTCTCCCGACTTCTCCTCCATACCTTCCCCGGATAACTCTTTTGCTAGAGTTATTTTGCCTCATACTCCGCCAGTTCTTCCTTCACAATGGCTCCCATCACAGATGACGTTACTGCTGGACTCAAGTCCACCATCGCGAAGCTCGAGGCTCGTGTGGAGGAGCTGGAGAACCGCCTCACCGGTGGTGAGCAGAAGCCAAAGTCCGTTGCGGAGCAGATGCGCCTAATTCTTATGGGGCCTCCTGGTGCCGGTAAGCTCTCCATTCGCGGTTTCTAAACCTCGTTCTGACCTGAGCAGGCAAGGGCACCCAGGCACCGAAGATTAAGGAGAAGTACTGCGTGTGTCACCTGGTAAGTGATTCCATCTCGAGAGTGTCAATGAGGAGTCCGAGACTAAAGATTTTTCTCGGTAGGCCACCGGAGACATGCTGCGGTCCCAAGTCGCCAAAAAGACCGACCTCGGACGGGAGGCCAAGAAGATCATGGACCAGGGTGGTCTGGTTAGTGACGAGATCATGGTCAACATGATTAAGAGCGAGTTGGAGGGCAACCCGGAGTGCAAGAACGGGTGCGTACACAGCCGGTAATTTTTTTCGTCTGGTTGCACCAAAGCTGACGATAGGGTTTTGCTAGATTCATTCTCGATGGTTTCCCTCGTACCGTCGCCCAGGCTGAGCGTCTAGATGAGATGCTTACTGCCAGTCGCCAGAAGCTGCAGCACGCTGTCGAGCTCCAGATTGACGACTCCCTTCTTGTTGCACGTATCACCGGACGTCTGGTTCACCCTGCTTCCGGCCGCTCGTACCACAAGATCTTCAACCCTCCCAAGGAGACCATGAAGGACGACATCACCGGCGAGCCTCTGGTCCAGCGCTCTGACGACAATGTCGAGGCCCTGAAGAAGCGTCTGGTCACGTACCACGCGCAGACTGCTCCTGTCTGCGATTACTACAAGAAGACCGGTATCTGGCGGGGTATTGACGCCAGCCAGGAGCCTGGCCAAGTCTGGAAGAGCCTCCTTGGAGTTTTCGAGAAGAAGTACTAAAATTCCTTTTGTATGCTAATCCAGAAATAATATGCGCGGAAAGTCCTTGATATAGGCGGCATTAGCGGCTACTAGGAGAATTATACCCTTCTCCTCTTTACGACAGGTCTCGTGTTTAGGATAGATAGAGTCAGTATCGGGTGTTGGTCGGTATATAGACAGCCTGCGAGACTCCACCTATGTATGATAGTACCGAGGTCACGTTCGAATGGATTCTTGAAATTGTTCATATTGTTTTACCTCAAGTTAGTTGCCTCGGAACAGGCCTACAGTTGGGTAGGATAAACGGTCGACTCAATCTTCTCCGGATAAGTCAAGCCATTCTGGCGCCTTGCCTCATCCATCACCTCCATGATGACGATACTTTCCTCCCAGTCGAGAGTCTCGCTCTCCAGCTTGCCATCTCGCAGACACCTCGCCACCTCATCAGCCTCCCAATACATCCCCTTCCCACCAGCCGGGAAGGCGAATTTCTTCTCCTTGACCTCACCGCCGCCTTTGATTGGGATAATGCGGTAGACCTCCGGACGGAAAGCAGGGCCATCAACCTGGATCTCACCCTTTGTTCCTTGGATGCGGATGGCGGGACGAGCAGAGTTCTTCGTATCCGGATCTGTCCAGACACGGAGGTGCGTCGAAGCCACAGCCTGGGATTCGCCCGGATGGGTGGGGTTCGAGGGCGTGGTTGTCGGGAAGGACAGTAGGATTGTAGTTGCCTCATCAGCCCCGGTCAGGTGATAGGGCGTTATGTGGGCGGAGACACGAGAAGGAGGCTTCCTCGCATCCTTGGGGAGAGTGTGGTACAGAGCCTGGAAGACCCAAGTCAGGGAGTAAATGCCGACTAGCGGGTATCAGCATCTCAACAACAACCCCGTTGAAACAAAACGCAAAACGAGAAAAGAGGAAAACATACGATCAAGCAAAGCGCCCCCAGCTAAATCCTTATTAACCATCCGATGCTCCGTCCCCCACTTTTCCTCAGGATGATCCCCAAAGCTCAGGTCGGCGGTCACTCGCAACACCTCCCCAATTGCGCCCTTCTGAATCAAGTCCCTCACCTCGATAGAAAGCGGGAAATACCTGGTCCAAACCGCCTCCATGAGAAACAGATTCTTCTTCCTAGCCGTTTCAACAAGGATCTTGGTCTGCGCCGCGTTCACGGTGAACGCCTTCTCACAGAGAACGTGCTTCCCGGCCTCCAGCGCGAGCATGGCATTCTGGAAGTGGTGCGAGTGCGGGGTTGCGACGTAGACGACGTCGACGTTGGGATCTGCTACGAGCTCCTCGTAGGAACCATACGCGGCGCAGGGGGCTGGGATGCCGGTGTCTGAGATGAATTTCTCGGCGCGAGAACTCGAGGTCGAGGAGGAGACGGCTACGACGGTGTGAGAGATGTCGGAGGCATCGCGGGTGGATGGGTCATGGAGGAGGTCGCGGACGAAGGCTGTTTTATTTTCATCAGCATAACCCCCCCTAAAGAGGACAGGCTTACTCACTGTCAGCGATCCAACCGGTAGCTGCGTTGTTTCGTTGAGCCCGTTAGTGATGGATGTTGATTGAGAAGCGGGGAGGAGGAAGATGAGGGGTTCATACCCAGGATACCCCACCGAACGTTGTATGGAGCCATGTCGAGAGAAGTAGGTAGGCAGGTACTGTACCAAGTAGACAATGGGGTAGAAAGCTGAGGATAAATAGGGGGAAGTTACAAGGAGGAGACAGCGATCAATGTTGTACAATGTTGTATTTATAATGCCTGTGTAGACCACTTCCGTCCATCAGTAGGACTTAAAAGACACGGAGTTGCGCCGTGCGGGTCGCTTTCCGTTTCTGACGTCGTCTGCGAATTGACCTGCGACAAGCCTTGGTCGGTTACAGCACGGTTCTTTAATACTTGATCCATGCATATATGCCAGTTTATCTATTTGGTTTGTCTCCGCGTGGTTTATGTTTCTGCTTTTTTACCAACCAAGCGGTTGGATGGGTCGAGGTTCTCCATTCACTATCAACACCTGATTTATCTACCACGGCCCATCTAGCTATTAATCATGCTGGACAGCCATTAAACACCCTCCGACGGTGTCTGAGTCTTTAGGTAGATTGCCCTTGTCGCTGGAACACGGGGGATGGTGGTAGAAACCTAAGGAAAAGCCATGAAGAGTCTATGAGTGCACACTCGGAGAACGGTAATATGTTTTCTGCCTTTAATGATTATCGGCCGTAAAGGCTATACTATCTCTATATACAAGTAGGATATTAGATCAAGACCGTGTAGAGCACTCGACAGAGAGAGCTTAATGTGAAACAACCGCCGGCTATATGCATGCTTCCTGATCCGAGGACGAAGAAAAGAGGGAAGGGCAACTTTTGAGAAATAGATGCTGAGAAACTCTCGGGTATCCAAGACCAGCAAGGACGCTCAGACCGGCTCGGCCTTAATCCGGACATTCTGGCCCGGCGAGTCGGTCGCCTATGTTTCGTTAGCAGATAAACTAAGAGGGTAGGTAGTTCGTCTAGCCTCACCTCAGCTTTGCGCTTGCCCAGGACCGAGTCAGGTGTCCCCGTACGCCCTGAAGGCGTTTCTCGACGAGCTGGCGGCGGCCCATCTTTGGTCACTTCTTCATAACAGCTTGCGTGGTACACACGGCTGCCCACCTTGACTGCATCTTGCCAGATCCAATCTTGCACGTCTTCTGACCACGTAGATTCGAACCTCTCTTGACAGATAGGACAGGGCGTGTTGCGTAGCGTTGCATCGTTCGGTGCGCGGATCCATTGTTTTGCTGGCCCTTTCTTTGCGGCGCCGCTGTCGTTTCCACTTACTCCCTCGTTCGTTGTCTCCGCGTCCGGAATGATTTGATCATCCCCCACTTCGCGGGATTTTATCCAATCCTGCACAGGTTAGCCGCAAATAAGGAAGCTAACACGGAAAGCTACTTACCCGTTCGTCGACGTACCAGCTGCGATTTTGAGCTCGCCTAGCAGCATCGGCCATTCGTTGATTGGTACGGAAATGCCAGTCTAGATGACGGGCCTTCTTCTCTTTCCCTTCTTCAGTTGCAAAAAATCGACGACCGCAGGTACCACATCTATTTGATCGTGCTTCATAGAGAGTGGCGATCAACATGCTACGTGGTCTACAAGTCCATTAGAATCACATGGTCATATCTACTCGATATAACTTACATCTTGATTGAAGCAGTGTTCATTTGAACGGTCATTTGTACTTCAGCAGTACTGATTGTCTGTGGTGTGGGCACCGGCGGTGTGTATCGCACCTGGCCGGGTACTATGAAAGGAAACGCAGAGGCTACGTTGGGCGTGGGGACCGAAGCAGTCGGAGGTGCAGACGCGGCCGGGAGGAGGCCTTTCGCTCTTAACGCAGCAATCAGAGGATTCTCTGGCGCCGAAGTAGGAATCTGCGGAGTACTGCTGACGGGTATTTGGGGAAGAACAGGAGGAATCTGTGGGGGCGGCGTAGGTTGTTGTTTTGCGGCAGTGGCTTTAATGAGTTCCGCAAGCGTTCCTGGGTTGAGTAGTTGCTGGAGTGGCTGAGAGAATGATTGAGCGACAGGCGGAGTGGTTATAGTCGGAGCTGAGGTGACCGGGATATGAGCTGTGGGCTGGGCTGCCGGTATGGCGGGTTTGGGAGCAAGTGCTGAGACCTGGTCACGGACAAGTTTGAGCTGTTCTTGGGTGAGCTGCTGACGTTGCATAATACCCTGTAGATCTAAAAGCGCTTTGAGTCGTTGCTGTACAGATGGATCCAAGGGATTATTGGCGAATTCATTTCGAGCAGCAGCGATCAGGGCTTCAATGTCTCGGTTCAGAGATGAGAGATCAACCTCTTGTCCTTGAGGCTGGGGTACAGGCGTTGAACGAACGGGAATGGACTCGCCCTGTCGCCAGGTTAGAGGCAGAGTTCTGTAATCAAGATAATCGCTCACGCTTACCACCGGTGGATATCCGTTCGCAGACCCAACCCGGCCCTGTGGAGGCAGTTGATTTGCAGGAGGCATATATCGAGCGGCATTTTGAGGAGGCGTGGGTGTGTTCGCCCATCCACTGGGTGTCGCAACGCGGCCGCGACTGTAGATATCTTGCTGGCCTCTAGCCTGCTGCTGCTGAAGAGCAGCCGTTCTCGCCTTTATCAGGGCATTCTCGATGCCGCGCGTGATATCAGGCGGAAAGACCGGCCTCGTATCTAGGGAGCCTGGAACCGGCTCTTTCCACGTCTTGAGCATCTCATCCAGCTTCCTGCGGGTTTGCGAGTCGACCAAAGTGTAGGCGTTCATGAAAGTCTGATACATGTTCCGGCCCAGGAACAGCGTGTAGGGAGTGCCTACATTCTTCACGATAGAGTCGACTACGTACAACGCAGGCAGTTTCTGAGCCGGTGGTGTCTACAGAGTAAGATTAGAACATGTCATCCCATCATGCTACACAGAATACCGCCAGAGCAAACGTAGGGGAGGATTCTAAGAGACTGTCACCTACTGTTCGAATATGGTTCTCCAGGACTCGGGAGATGGCCATCGCATGTTCCGTGTTCTCCTTGGCGATGACGGTCAAATTGCTGATCTGAAACCTGTCATTTGTAGTTAGATCTTCCAAGGAATTCTTGTAGTCCTCGGCGACTTCATCGGAGGCCAGGCCGGATGACATGATGGCAAATACACAGAGAAAAGACGATGAAAGGGTGGAACCTCAAAAGGCGATGAGACTGAGTACACAAATCAAGGACAACTTCACGTCCGCTGCAATGGGTATATACCAAGGTCTGCGACACCTCTCTCTCTTCTTCTTTTCTTCTTCTTTTTTCTTTTTCTTTTCTCCCTGATCTTTGTTTTTTCTCTTTTCTCCCTTCTTCTTTTTGCTTTCTTTGTTCAAATTCGATTTTGGTTTCCCCTTGACTAAAGTGGGATCAATGGTTCTATTCTCAACGTCCTTTGTCTTCCGATAATGTGGTCTCCTGAGATTCGGAGCTGGAGGAAGGTGTCCAAACTTGTAAATGGTTGCTAGCTATCTTGGTCCAACCTGAGAAAACAACTAGAGGACGTAGACGCCAACTCTCCACCAGTATTTCCGACACCAAGTAACGACAACCCCACGAAGATCCACCACTCCTGGATTGCTAGGCCACCGCAAGAGATATCCGCTGACCGATCATGCAAAGATCGCAACTAGAAAAGGGACCCAGCGGAAAGTGCAACGTAAGCAAGAGACGCCACTCGGAGGGAGGGAGAGGAACTACGACACGTGAGGTCGGCGCGGTCGAATCGATATTCGGGTCGATATAGGAAAAACGGTGTAGACAAAAAACAAAGGTCAGAGAGAAGAAAGTAAGCTCAAACAGAAAGGCAACTATATGCGCACAAGAAAAAAGAAATGGTTGAAGGGAATAGAGTCAAGAGTTGGGTGGTAGTAAGTGTTGGAGAGAAGTTGAAAGGCCTGGAGAGGTCGGAGAGGCCGAAACGGGCGTGACTGGGGCTGAGTCAGCTGCCTTGATGCCGTCAGTGGTCACCTCACCGCACCTAGGAACTATTGAATGCAGCAGCAGGACGCCTCTGATCTCACCTTCTCATCTGCAAACTAATCCATTCAAGCAGGACTGTTCTCTTGACTGCATCGTATCACATCCAAGATTCTCTAAACTGTTTCTACGTGCTTGTCGCACTCTAGCTTGTCACAATGAAGTTGCTCTCCATCGGCGTCGCCCTTGGCCTATTGCCCCTGGCGCTGGCCAACTCAGTTCTCGTCACTTACCCTAAGGATACCCCTGACTCGGTTATTGAAAGTGCTAAAGATTCTATCAAGGAGGCTGTACGTTACCATAATCCAAACCCCGTTTGGGTTCTAACATCGTGACTCTAGGGCGGTACCATCACTCATGAGTATTCCTGTAAGTCGGCCTGTTCTAGCCAACTTCTCCGTTGGATCGTCTGCTAACATGTTTCTTTACAGTGGTGCTAAAGTATGTCTTTATCTTGTCCATTTTCTTCGCGCTAGAATGGTTGATGTTGACGATACCAGGGGATTCGCCGCATACGCCCCCGAAGAGGCTGTCCAGAAGATCTCGACTATGTCGGACGCAAAGTACAAACCCAACATTGAGCAGGACCAGCCCGTTTCGATCGCATGAAGGGGCAGAGGTAGAGCCGCATGCGTCTTCTCGGTCCGGCTATTCTCGGCTCCATGAGACACTGGTTCAAGAGATTCTGGGCATATATCTTTGTAATGAACAATGACGGGAGTTCTGGGTGTACAGAAAGATGAATTTCATTGACTGCATTGGAGTTTATACTGAAGATTTATACCGCGGACTGGGACAAGTTCATTGTTAAAGCGTTTCATATGAACTGGATAAGCTCAAAGGGCCTTTGTTGATCGTCATCAGGTGTTGCCTTTGTAATTCTCTGTGGAAAATCTAAATAATATATAATAACCACTTGTTCGCAATGCGCAACCGGCAAGAAATACATTATTTCAATAACTTAGGCGCTCTCCTGAGCATACGCCGTGGTCCAGAACCGAAGATCTCGGAGCCAACCTTGAACCCTGAAACTCCTGCGGGCCAAACCGCCAAGCCTAATCTCCTATCGCGATAGTCTTCACCCGTCCACCTTCGAAGCTTCGAAACCAACTCCTGAACGACCGACGGTGGTTTAACGTCCTAGAGGACGTTATAATCTCTTGTGCGGCCTCTCCTGTGCCCTGACAGCCCAGTGTCCCCACATTCCCGAAACCGCGTGCCTTCTTCCCTCGGACCTATCCCTCTGTATCCCTCCCCGCTCGCCGCTCCCACATGGACGAGCACGTCGACAACGTCCAGGCCCTGCTGGCCTGGGTCAACGCCCTCAACCCTGAAGACCGACCAATTCAAACAACGGAAGCATTATCCACTGGAGCAATACTCGGGAAGGTTCTACATGACATTGACCCCGAACACTTCGACGATGTTGAGGAGGATCCCGAGGACTTCGACCCGGAAAGGAACCTGACCCAAGTACATGGACAGTTGGTCAGGTACCTCAAACAGAAACTGGAGAAATGGCCTACCGAGCTGCATTCGAAATTGGATCTGCAAAAGTTCGTTGATGAGGATTCGGCTGAAGACGCTGAGAGGCTACTGAAGCTCGTCTTGTTCGCTACGCTCACTGCTCTCGAAGCGAAAGGGGCAAATGAGCCTTACAAGGCACTCGACAAACTTGACGATGCGAGTAAAGGACGTGTCCTGAAAATAATCGAAACAGCAGAGACGGGAACGCTCAACGAACAAGCCCAGGAAGACCGTGACGCACTACACAAGGAGGAACTCCAGTCACAACTCTTGAGGGAAATCAGCAATCTCGAGCAAGCGAACCGTATATTGGCGGAGGATGATGCCAGAAAGGATCGACGCATCGCAGAACTTGAACGCGAGGTCAAGCAAAACGAGAGAGATCTTGACTTCAAGGACCAGCGCATCGACTTTCTGACGGCGGGGCTAGGCGGAGGACATGTCAAAAAGGGCCTTAAGTCTTCCGAAGAGGAGGAGGCCATCGAAACTCTGGAGGCGAAGTTGTCCGCTATGGAAGAGGCGTACGAAACTCTAGAGAAGGAGGCCTCCTCTCTCCGCTTGGATCTAAGAACCTATCAGCAACTTCGGGATGAGCATGACATTTTGAAGAAGGAACGCGAGGCGCTGCGTCACGAAGTCGAGGCGGGAAGGAAATATCGTCAGAAGCTGGAGGAACTCCAGGGCTCGGAGAGGGAAAACCAGTCACTCAAGAAAGAAATCGAGCAATTGCGAGAACAAATTTTGAAGAATGACGCGGAAACAATGAAGCTGAACGGCAAGCTTCACGAATGCGAGGATGCGCTCGCACGATCCGAACAGCAATGCAACGACATCTACAATAGGAGGAAAGAACTGGAGGCTGATAATGAAGAACTCAAGAAGCGGGTCGATACCTACGAGGATCAAATACATCAACTAGAGAGCCGGCTGAGCGAGCAGGACGGGACAGACTACGAGTATAAAGGCTCCTCGCGCAGTCCGACTCCTACCACGGGAACCTTGACACCGAACGTGCGGGCCAATCTCCAAAAGGACCTGGAAGCTGTTGGGTTCGGGGACTCTACGCTATCTCTAGGAGACGAGGAAAAACACAGTGTCGTTGACGGAGGTGTAGAGAAGCACGGAGAGGAGCTTGACGGGATAGTTGACGAGCGCGCGCTGGCGATGCAGGAGGAAGAGAAGGCTAGAATGATGGAGGATATGCTAAAACCGCTGGAGGAGGCAAAGAGAAAGCTCGCCACATTTGTCCAAGAGCATACAGGCGACGGTGCAGATGCTCTCCAGCGGTCTCTGGAGGATCTCACCAAGCAGATATCTGAGATGGTAGAGAAGGACCACGAAAGGCTTGCTCAACGTGCACAGGTTAGTAGCTATCCGCGAAAACTCCTGCCTTTGCAAAATGTACACTGGACGCAATCCGTGAGCTCCTCTTCGGAGCGGTGTGTTGAAGGCTACAGCGACGAGGAGGAGAGCCGGAGCGGCGAAAGCACAGACGGTGCTTCCACGTCTTTGACGCCTCGTTCCAGCACTCCTTCGTCCAGCGGACTACTATCCGGTCCATCTCCATCCGATAACCCCTCGTTCGGCGACAGGGTCTCCATGCACTTCCGTGGACTCACAGTCAATATCACCATCGATGACCCCATATCAATTGATGTTAGAGTAAACAGGACAGGGAGCATCGCTAACATCTCTCTTCCATAGTACATTCACCAGCAAAACGAACAGATCAAGCTCCTGCGAGACCGGATAAGCGAGCTCGAGAAGAGTGCAGAAGATGGAGCCACAGACGGGGAAGAAGAAGTCATTAGCAAAGAACGCGAAGTAAGCCGGCGGTTGCGCCCGTTTCCTCTTCCCCGTCATGCTAACCCGGTGAACCCAGCTCGAACTCCAAAAGCAGATCGAATCCCTGAACCGTGAACTAGCGCTGATGAGCTCATCCTGGTACGAGCTCCAGGGCAAACTTCATAGCACCAACAACGTTCCTGTCTCCCGGTATCGCCATGGCTCTACCAATCTGGTCGATGCTCAAAAGGGCTGGCTAGCCAGGCAGAGAACCGCAGTCGCTGGTCGATGAGCTGTGAAGTTAGTGCTGTCTATCTCCGTCACTTCTTTTTCTCTATTGTACTGTCTTTTTCACATACTAGACTAGTCCTTCTCCTGCACCTTTCTCGTCTTGTACTCCATTTAGCGGCGCATTGATCTTCTTTGCTGGCACCTAGATCATGTATACAGGAATATACCTTTTTGTTGGTTCTAGTAGTAGAAGGGTACACCGGTCCCACCTGGCTGATATTCGGCCACGTGGGTGTAGTTTCTTTCCAATTTCTCACTGTTGCTCATTCTAGAAAATTCGCGAAGAGAATCCGCCCATGACTATAAATATGCGCTATGGGGGTTGAAGAAAGGCGAGTGCGTAGCTCTAGCTCAGTGATGTGCAGAAGAACATTCTGCCCTGAAAACAGAGCAGTTCATCCAAGCTCCTGCATATTTATATAGGTCTATACCTTTTATATACAATAGTATCGTATAGATCATGTACCCTCCCCCTTCGCAACCCCCAGATGATCATATAACCAGCCAAGTAAAATCCTCTCCGACTCGCACGATTTCCCAATACACAGGAGACGACTCATAATCATATGCTCGTGCATCTCGCCCTTGACCTCGATAGACAAGAACCCCTGATGTGCCTCCTTTACGACCGCAGAGAATTTCCGGATATCGTCACAGAACAACTCTCTGTCTCCGTACAGCGTCAGCATGCGCTCCACGGGTACGGACCCCCACCATTTCGGCGGCGCGGTCAGCGGACTGTTCCAATAGTCTGGATCGGTGAGGCCCATGAAGTTTCTCGCCCAGTAGGCGAGGGCGGCAGCGCTTAAGATATCCTTGTGCTTGTTGGATAGCATTGACTCGGCGGATGAGTGCATGTCCACCCATGGAGAGAGCAGAACTGCGGCGGAAAAGCGACCGCCCGGGTCAAGGCGTGGTACGCGCGGATTCGGGTGACTGAGGTGCAGGAGGAGACTGAGTAGGAGATGGCCGCCGGCGGAGTCGCCGAGTAAGGTGATTGCGGAGGCGGGGATTCGCTCACCGTGCAGTAGATGGGCCATTAACGATACTGCTTGTTCGAGCTGGCGGGGGTAATGGTTCTTGTGTTCGGCGGCGAGATCTTGCAGATGGGATAACCATATTAGCCTGACGTCTTCTCGCAGATCAGACGCCTTACCGTAGGGTAGGACTATGACGCAGACGCCATTCTCAACAGCACGTTTCGGGTCGAAGCCAAACGGGAAGGCGATATGTTCACTTGTCGCCGGAGACATGTAGCCTCCGCCGTGGAAGTACACCAATACTCTTTTCGGGGTTCTCTCGTCGCAAGACCGCCCAAGCTTTAGAGCGACAGTGTCACCGGGCAAAACGATCTCCGAGATCGGGATGCCATGTCTTGCAGCAAACCGGGCACATGCTTTGGACGTCGAAGGGAGTAACTGTTGGATTTGCACGGCCGACAAACCGCTCTGGTAGTCGCGTATCGCCATCAAAGCGACATATTCGTAGAAGGACAGGCCGTGTCGTTGAACGACGCCCGAGAGTGCTGCCAGGGTCTTGAGCAGGAGGTGGAGAGCTGCGGCCGCTTAGCGGGGACAATTCCATAGGGTTGCTTTGACAGCTCGAGTAGAAATCTATAGCATACTGAGGAATGTGGTCTTCATTAAAACCAAGGGCCATTCCAGGACGCCGTGAGTGGCAGCCCGAGGATGTGCCGACATTTCACGGAGGGGGGGGAAATCAGCATTGGCACCACGCAGTAGCTTGCCAGGAAGAGTATCTGGTATCTGTGTGTCAACAGCACAATGTCATGGCTGGATGAAGAAGACAAGCATGTCCAGACGGTCCAATCATTAATTAATAAGCTGTGAAGTCTTCGAAGGTTGTGATCATCTGCTTTTTGATATCGTCGCTTGCACATGGAACACGTGACCTGGTCACGAGCTCTTCATTTCGAAGCAATTCCAAGCTGAATTTGCCTCATCTGGTGCATTCCACGTGCCTTGTCAAGTTGAATAATTGAATTCACCTGGATAATAGCCTTGACGAGTCGCTGCAGAGGTCTACAGCATGCAGGACAACAATTAACAAATAGTATTGTTGTTTAACAAAGACTATTGTTGAATAATGTTATTATTCCAATAGTTTCTGGGGTATTCCCGGCACACTAGGCTGGGCGCTAAACCGGATCGGGGCTTCCACCGTCCTTAAGCAAGATAAGCTCGGCGCCCAACTTGGACCACTGCCAGCATCTAGGAGGAACTACGGATCTAAAGAAGCAGATGCAGTCTTGGTAGTTGATTATCCAGTCGAGATAGATTGATCATAGCAAGGATCAATTCCGGGAGTGAGAAAAAAAGAAGTGTACTTAGTTTGACAGGAAGTCATGTATCGAAAGTTGACCCTCAACTTGGAAGAATTAACTATTGAAATGCCGAAAATCGAAGGAAAAGATCGCCACTGCAGTCCACAGTCCACAGTCCACGGTGATGTGGCAGCTGAAATAGGTGCTTAGTGAATTGGCTCTCCGGATGTGCGGCTGAGCAGTGGGATTGAGGATTCAGTTGGCACAATTGCCCTGAAAACATGCCCTTACTTTATTTAAAAAGCAGCTGACCCAGAAACGCTGCATATTCTCCTCTCCCTTTCTCAGCAATAATATTAACGGCCACAGCAATGGAGGTGATCCCCGCCAGTCTGATCGATCAGCCCACCCCCGTCCACAACGTCCGCACCCGGACCTTCTTCATCGTCGACGGCCGTCAAGACGAAGCGGTCCTCAAAGACGCCCTCGACAGCCTGATCCGGGACCATTGGCGAAAACTGGGTGCCCGCTTGGTCCGTCGAGCCAAGGACGGATTCCTGGAGTACCATCTCCCCAAGACATTTGCCGACGACTACAGCCTCTTCAGATGGTCGTCAACGCACCTGGAAAAGTCGATAGACACATGCCCCGAATTGAGTTTCTACAACAACCCCCCACCCGCCGAAAATGGCATCTCATTCCTCCCTTCCATGTGGTCAATCGATAAGGTTGTCCGGCCGGCGTCGTGGCCCATGGAGCGAAAAGAGGAACCGCCGAATGACCCGTTGCTGTATGTCCATCTGACGGTTTTCACGGATGCCACCGTCATCGCGACAAGCATTCCGCACGCGCTCGCGGATCAGTTTGGCGTGGGCAATATCATGAGGGCGTGGTTTGGGCTTACGAGGGGCGAGACCCCACCGGCTATGGTTGGGCACGATGAGGATATAATGGCGTCTGTTGGGAAGGATGTCTCGGAGTACAGCCGCGAAGAAATCTCTAGGAAGGGGAAGGCGCGGTTGCAATGGCCGCTGGAGAGCCTCTTCGTGATGCTGGGCTTCCTTGGGGATCTCATCTGGTACCCGTCGGAGCGCTCGCATATCGTCTTCTTTCCGCGGTCGTTCGTGCAGCAGCTGAGGGCCCGGTATTCGAAAGAGTTGGAGGCGGAATATGGCGCCGACCCTGGGCTGAGCAGTGGGGATGTCATTCTCGGTGTTTTGGCAAAGGTACGCTTCTGCTAGTAGCTCGTCTGCTGCAGACGTCCTCAATGGAATAAGATGTCACTGACCGACTGCGCTGTTCTAGTTCTCGCGCATGCATGACAGAAAGCCAAGGACGATGGCACTGATGCAGGTAATCAACTGTAAGCTTTGCCCTTCTCTCCCGTTGCCCAGCTGAAGTCCCACTAACGACAATGACCAATATCAAGTACGCGGACGCATCCCCCAACTCATGAGCGACGAGGAGTCCTACGGATACATCCACAACGCCAAGTCGTATGGAACCGGCCGGGTCCCGGTCACTTCATCCACCCCGGCCAGAGAGATCGCATATCAGAGCCGACAAATCATCAAAGAAGGAATGCAGCAAAAGGAGTATGAAATCACTCAGTCCGTCCTTCGGGAACGAGTGCGGCGCCGCCAACACATGCTGATCTGCGAGCCGTTTGACCGGACTTACGGCACTACCAATTGGTGCCGTGCCTGGAAAGGGTTGACCCTCGGAAATTCGTCGAAGGAGATGCTGGTTCTGGGACAGAGTACGGAGCGGAGTATCCCGGGGAGATGTGAGTTCAGGCCATCCTGTGGCCTCATGCTGCGGAGTTGACTAACTGTTGGCAGTTATCTGTTGCATTATGAGTCAAACTAAAGAGGGCTTTTGGTGTGAGTTTGCTGCGCCGGCAAAGGCTATAACGTTGATCGAAGAGCATCTGAAGAAGGATCCTCTGTTAGAGAATTTCTAGTCTTCCATGCTGCGGGTGTATATACTTTAGGGAGAAATATCTGATGGAGTGTGTACATGCCGGCCCCGGGCTGATTCTGGTGCCGTAATCTACTGCAAAGAGAAACAGTCTCTCGATCCCCAGCCGGACTTGCTCCATGGGCTGAGAGCGTAAGACTGTCTGGACGGGTTGGACAGTCTGTTTGAAGCGGGTCAACCTCTGCCGCGAATACATCATCCCATGTCGAGAGGACAGTCGCCTTCCCTCTTAGAAGCTTGTCGACAATCAGCACCATGCTGTACATCACCCCATTGCTAGACGGAGGGTCGATCGGGCTCTCAAGCGCATCAGGTCCATTAATAATAATATCCGAGCCCTTCCCTTTGACCCCCCGGACCGATAACCCCCGTTAGAGAAGGATAAGACGCAAAGCACCGTAGATAAAGTATCCATCCCCGCACAGCCGGCCCAAGAAAACATCGATTGAGCCCCCGGTATCGGCTTCATCTGCAACGGCCGACGGGTCCACCGAAAGGAAAGCTAAGATCCGCTGCGCCCTGCGGTAACCCACGACGTAGACGATTGAGCAGGCCCCGTCGCTGATCGTGGGGAGAATGGTGAGGTCGGTCGGTGTTGAGAAGAAGGGGAGATCGGTTCTGCAGGTGATCCCGCAGTCGGGTGGCCGAGTCAGAGGCTGTCCCAGCCTTGGCCGTATGACGACCATCAGTATTTCCAAGCAAATTGGCCATGAACACTTCCGTATTCACACATAAGGATAGGTCTTTGGGTCAATTCGATCCGGGGTGACTCCGTCAATTAATCCATTAGATCTGGATACCGCTGACAGACGAGCCCAGGACGATATTGTCGCGTTTGTCCAGTTTGCTGGGTAGACTGATTACGAAAACCTTCTGGACCTGTCGTCATGGTTAGTGGCGGCCTGGAAGCTGTTGTTATACGGTTGACTGATGTACTCCTGGAGTTTTATTCATGATAAGACCGTAGTCTTCAGAAGCGCCTCCAGAGTCACCGAGAGAAGGGATGGACGGCTAGAAGAAGAATGCGGCGGTGATTATAACTCCAACCGTGCAGCGCGTCAACCATACTAATGGGACTCCCTGATATCAAGAACGCACTTGTACTTGTTAAGTAGCCCAACGGGGCCATATTGGTCAAAGGTCTAATAGGAGTCTGACAATGTACCAGACAATGTATGGTGATTCGACTGCTAAGATCCAAACCTATAAAGGGTCCCATGGTCATGACGTGAGCAAGATCTGCTTGCGGAACTAGGCCCAGAGTCCAGACGCCTTGGTTTAGGGTGGTCATGGTCAGAAACTATCTAGTTCTGTTGTTGAAAGCGTCCAGACTCTAAGAACCTATGCCTCTGCAAAATACTGTGCCATTGTCTAAAGTGTAGAAGCTGATTTGACTCGGTGGAACGGTTAACCCTAACTCAGACCGTCAGGTATCAACGCAACCGACTGTCGCTGTATCCACTAGGTGCTGGGGTACTATCAACAGAAAATAAAAATACACGAAAAAAGAAAAACATACAACAGCTGGGATTCGCATGTGGTCACCCACCATACTACTAACCAGCCGGCGTGTGGCTTAAGTACGGCTGAGCGGACGGGAAGCCCTGTTCTCCACACCCTGTGGTCGTATGTGCTAGGCACTTAAAGTGAAAGGTTTATATAGAACGATCAATTTGAATATTAGCATGAGTGTTCTGGATTCGGGGCGCTGGTAGAGATGGGAGTATATAAAGGTGCGCTACAGTCTGCAACGAACCCAGCCCCTTAATCAGAACCATTCTATAAACATTCCTACCGTACACCCCAGCATGATACTCAGTGTAGTGGACAATTCTCAATCCAAAGAAACATTGACCCGAATGGCATGATTTGAACAGATACTGGGCAAAGAGGCATGGTGGAGGTCATGAGCACGGCGAACGAGGCCTGGACAGACGTGTTGGTTCAGTTGTTTGTGCTGAGTAGGAGATATATGAAGAGTGGCAAAGCAAGAGAATGACTGATCAGCAATCCGTGCACGAGGTTAATTAAGCTCCACCATTCTCCAAATTATCCACATGCCATGACAGCCCACGATCATTAAGTCTGACCGGCTGTAGCTAATAGATGAAGCCCACTTACCAGGTAGGGGATCGTGCATATACAGGTAGCCTACCCAGGACTAGTGAGCTTACTGAAAACCACTGTATTATCATATCCTAGAACCAATATTGATAGATCACAAAAGACGTTGTAGAGCAAAACTGACCATCAGCATGCATTCACCAGGCCCAGGCGCTTTTGACATGATGCTTCATGCACCTCGCCCCACTCGGCACTCGCTCTCTATCAACGGTCAATCTGCATAAAGGGAGGGAGGAACGCTATCCTATCCCACTGTGCCCGACTGTCGCCAGGATGGTGGTCATCCCTGTTGTAAACACCGCGCAGCGGGCAACAATAGGCATCTCGGTGGCATTTATTGTGCTCCCCTGCGTCGCCGTGGGCTTTCGGCTCTCTGCCCGTCGGATCAAAAGGGACTGGTTGGACTTGAGCGACTATCTGATTGTGGCTGGCTTGGTCGGGGGTCCTTCTGCTATTGCCCTGATATTCCCCTGCTAACCGATGAACAGCTCTTTGCTGTTGCATACTCTGCGTTGTCGATTTCGTGTAAGACAGCATGTCTCGATCCCGCCATCCAGAGTCCTCGCTGACGGGCAGGGCAGTGGTGGTGAATTGCGGCGTTGGCGTTCGCTCAGTTAATGTCGTCCTGGAGTACGGCATGGAACCGATCCAGTTACTGGTCAGGGTAAGCATCTTGATCTACTGCATCTCCTTCTTCCGCTTTAGATGGCATACATGGTTTCCGGGCTGACGCAGCTAGGTAGGAAATCCTCGTCATCCCCATCCTATGCGTGCTCGCAAACACCTGCGTGAAGCTCTCGCTGCTCGCCTTCTACTGCCGCATCTTCAGCTTCCCGCATTTCATCTTCGCGGCACGGGTCCTCGCCGCGGTGATCCTGGCCCTCACTGTGGCCAGTGTCCTGTGCAGTGCGCTGCTCTGTCATCCGAACCTGGGCAATGTCAGCGGAATCCACGCCCAGTGCAGCGACCAGGTGCTTGCGTATGTCATCACAGGGTCCCTCATCCTAGCCACGGACTTTGCGGTGCTGCTCATGCCGCTACCTTATCTGCGGAGGGTGAATCTGAAGCAGCCGCAGAAGAGCCTTGTGTTTGGCATGTTCGCGGTGGGGTTGTTGTCTGTTACCCTACCCTACCCTACCTTATACCTATTCATGTTCCATGTTCCCCGGATTCGTCTCTTTTTCTTCTTTCAACCGCAGCTGACCAGCCATCGCCAGCACCTGCATCGCGACAATCCTGCGCATCGTCTACAACTCCCAGCTCAATTACAGCAACCTTTCCATGACCGTCACCGATTCTCTTATCTGGGGCGGCGTCGAACCAAGCCTGGGCGTGACGCTCGCCTGTGCGCCTTTCCTGCGCCCCTTGCTATCTTCCCGCTCTTCCCGCTCGGCGTCGACCACCCAGCACCCTTACTATACCCAGTCCAGCCACGGAAAACACAGTCAGAAACAGCGGTTCAAGACAAGGATCGGGAGGTCCTTCCACCCCTATGATCCGTACCCGTTGCAGACACTTGTCTCGTCTGGCGCCGGGATGGAGGGGACGACGGTGCGGGATCCGAGTCCGAGTCCGAGTCCACCGGGCAGTGCGACTGATGCGTCCGAGCGGCACATTTTGGAGCCGGAGCCGGAGAGGGAGCCAGAGCCAGAGCCAGAGTCGGCCAGGTCCAACCCGACGATAAAGATCATGGTACGGAAGGAGCTTGAGGTCCGTGATGGACATTCAGATCCGTGTCAGCCCAGCTGGGTAGTAAACTAGTCATGCATATGTACTGGCAGGAAGCACGGTAGCTTGTTGCCGCGCAGGCCATAAGATCCATTGCACAGGGCCAGTGAATATAGAAGATATCTCTGATGTAAAGTAGTCCACTTTCTGCTAGACTGCTGGGTTAGGGCTCGCAGGCTCTAGAGCCCAATCGATGCCTTTGAACATGAGCAGGGCAATGAGTGCCTTCTTGCGGAGCAAGTAATAATCCCAGGTTCTGGAGATGAAGCCTGAAAACACGTAATCAATCTTAAATGCCATAAAAAGCTCCAGTATAGCCATCTCTGGGTGTGCCGGTAACAATCGATACGAAATCTATTGGAATGACTCTGGAGACTGACCTTGCTGATGGTGCTAATGCCAGTCTGTTAGTGTTTTATAGTTGCAGGTACCAATGCCATACTGTCATACTTTGCAATCAGGTCTGTGAATGACCTATCTGATGCCCTCATACTGACATTCTAGAGCAGGAATCATCGACAGCCACAGCTTTGCGTCAACACACCGCATGACAGTCCGGCATGTATATGCCGGATGTGTTTGAGACGGATGCAGAACGGAGAATGGTGTTTTCGAGGAATGCTGAGCGGCTGAGCCTATGCTTCCAAACTCGAATATCTACCTTGCCAGCTCAATTTTCTTAAACTCCTGCGTCGTCTCCTTGATGGCCACCTCAACAGGCAACCGCTCCATCGAACTGGCTCCAAAGAACCCATGCAGCCCCTGGACTCTTTCCAGCACAAACTTCGCATCCTCCGGTCGCGCAATCGGCCCCCCATGGCACAGCAAGATCACATTTTCATTAATCCTAGCAGCCGCATCGCGAATCGCCTGGACCTCCCGCACACACTGCTCAAGCGTCTTGCCCGTCTTTGCCCCAATAGTCCCAGAGGTCGTCAACCCCATATGTGCAACAAGGACATCCGCGCCGGCACGAGCCATGCTCTCTGCCTCCCCGACACTAAACACATACGGCGTCGTGAGCAGGTCCATTTCCGCCGCAATCCGAATCATCTCAACCTCCTTGCCGAACCCCATCCCGGTCTCCTCCAGATTCGCCCGGAACTGTCCATCAATCAACCCCACCGTCGGGAAATTCTGCACGCCAGCAAACCCCATCTCCTTCAGCCGCCGCAAGAACCGCCGCATATCCATGAACGGATCCGTCCCGCACACGCCTGCGATCACGGGCGTGTTCTTGACAACGGGGAGCACCTCCGACGCCATTTCTACGACCACGGCATTGGCATTGCTGTATGGCATCAGCCCGGCGAGACTGCCGTGCCCGGCCATGCGGAAGCGGCCGCTGTTGTAGATGATTATTAAATCACCGCCGCCAGCCTCGACGGATTTGGCGGAGAGGCCGATGCCTTGATTATTAGTCGACAGAGAAAGAGAGAGGGGGGAAGAAGAACGAAAGAGGGGTGGCTTACCGGCTCCGGCTCCGACGATCGGCTTGCCGTCTGCGATTTGGCGACGCAGGCGGGCGAGAATTTCGGTCCGGGAGGTTGGGGGTGTCATTTCTTAGCTTTGCTTGGCTTGGATTGAAGAGTTGAGAGAGGAAGAAAAGCACTGAGTTGGTGGTGTGACACTTGTTGTCTGATGAAATCATCATGCATCCATCCCCGCTTCACATGACTGCTGTGGTATGGATCAACATCCTCATCTAAAACAGCTTTCATCAAATGCAATATAATTAGCCCCTCTTAAGGGAAAATAAATCCGGAACCATGCACATTATCATTCTGGGCACCCTCGACACCAAACACGACGAGGTCCTCTACCTCCACAACCAACTGCACCAAAATGCCAAACGCCTCTCGACGCCCCTCGACATTACCCTGATAGACTGCGGGGCACAAGCAGTGACAGACCCAACAATTACAATTAGCCAGACCGATCTGATATCCAGGTACTCACCCCCCGAAACCCAGAGTACAGAAATAGAGCCATGGACGCTCCCCCGCGGCCGCGCAATCGAGCTGCTATCCACCTGCGCAAGCGCCTGCGTGGCTGAACTGCTAAAAACAAGAAACGTCCACGGCATCGTCGGCGCAGGCGGGAGTTGTGGAACTAGTCTGATCGCAGCCGTCATGAGAAATGCCGTCCCCATCGGCCTGCCGAAGTTGATTGTCAGCACAGTTGCGTCGGGGAATACGGGGCCTGTCGTGGGCGAGTGCGATATCACGATGATGTACTCGGTTGTAGATATTGCGGGCGGGAATCGGCTTCTGAGGGATGTGCTGGGGAATGCGGCGGGGGCGATGGTCGGGATGGCGGCTGCTTATGAGAGTCGTTTGGAGGAGCAGCTGCAGCTCCAGAGCCGGGGAAAGGGTCAAGGTCAAGGTCAAGGTGAAGGTGAAGGTATGTCTGAGAATGAAAAGACGCGGGTGGGAATCACCATGTTCGGCGTAACAACCCCCTGCGTCGACACCATTCGATCACACCTTGAATCCACATATCCCGTCGAAGTGTACGTCTTCCATGCAACCGGCCACGGCGGCAAAGCCATGGAGCGCCTTGTACGTGAAAACCACCTCGACGCCATAATAGACCTCACGACTACCGAGATCTGCGACTTGATTGCGGGCGGCGAGATGGCGTGCGACGAGAGTCGTCTGGAAACGAGCTTGCGCCGGGGTATCCCCAATATCATTTCCGTGGGCGCAACGGATATGGTTAATTTTGGGCCCGTGGATAGTGTGCCGGAGCGGTATAAGGGGAGAAAGCTGTATAAGCATAACCCGAGCGTGACGCTCATGAGGACAGACAAGGCGGAGCGTAAGGCTGTGGGGGAGTTTATTGTTGAGAAGGTGAAGCGGTTCCCAAGGGTGGTGTTAGTGCTATTAGTACGAACGGAGGGCCATTTGAGGATCAGGATGCTGATAAGGTGCTGTTGGGGGAGTTGAAAGATGGCTTGATAGGGGTTGTGCGGGTTGTTGAGGATGAGCGGGATGTGAATGATGCTGGGTTTGCGGTTGACATTGCCAATAGGCTGATGGCTTTGGTGGAGAGGAAGGTGACAGACACCTAATTTAACTGGGCTAAAGTAGTTGAACGTTCAGATATAAGGATGAGGTTTCCAACATGCCCCCCTAGATCTATAACATAGAAACTGAGATATCATGGCTCTGCTTTTAATAGGCTCAGGTCAGGCCCACTATAGATTAATGGTTTTTCTTAGCTGAGCAGCTTATTTCTGGTCCACCTATCATAGTATACCTTCCAGAATCCCCCGGGCATAAGAAGTGCATGGAGTATACAAGAAGCCCTTCTTCCCAACTACAGCGACTCCGGCGGTTGGGTAATATGAGTCAACTTGTCACTGTACGCAATCAGCCTCTGAACCACTCGATCAAATCAAAGGTTGTGACGCATACCCATTCAACTTCTTCATCAATGCCCCCAACCCATCATGGCTATAGTCTTTCTCATTCCACATATCTTTATGATAGACAACCTTCTCCCCCTCCGCCTCCCCATCCTTCTCTAGCCTCAAACTAACAAGACTATCCGCCGTCTTGGGCACCCGAATCCCCGCAAAGGTATACCTCTGCCGCTGCTTCCAGACAAGCTCATGCTCACTCGACTCCGTGATCTCCGTCGCCAGCGTCTCGGATTTGGCAAACAGCTTCGGAATTCCATACCATTGGCCTGCTATTTTATACCTATTCACCAAGGGAGTTAGTCAGTGCCTAGGTAGGCCAAAGAAAGAAAAACCAAGGAACGAGAGTAAATACCGAGTATCACAGTAACTAAACGGGTCGTCGTAGACAGCCTGCTCGGCGTAGACGTCCATGTCGTCCTTCGAGGCGCTCCCACCGTACAAGGCGAGGATGTGCTCCTGGATTGCTTTGCGGGATGGCGAAACGGGAATGGAGTTCTCTGGGTGAGGCTCGTAGTCTACATCTCCGTTGATGTTTCTCGGGGGTGAGGGATGGGGTTCGACGGCCCTTTGGGCGGGGTGTGGGCTTGTGGAAGATGGCATGGATCTTGTATTGGGATTTTGGGCTTTTTGATTGGGGAGGTGTTGTACACTAAGGTACATCAAGGTTGGGATAGATGTACCTACCTAGCTGGGGCCCAGGTTACATCATGATTACCCCGGGTTTCTGCAAGTTGCTGCTCTTGGACCGTGGATCCATGGACCTCGACCCATGTGGGATCTGCTTATTAGGTACTTCTGACCGATATCCATGATCTAGGCCCGAGCCTAGAGCCCCAGTGTTCGGCTCATCCCATCCATGTATTGCAACAGTGAAGTCTCAGTACGCAAGAAGACGGAAAATACCCCTTCCCTAGCGGTGGTATATATAGTACAAGTGCACTCGAGCAATGCCATTCAAACCAGATCAGCCATAAAAGGCCCAAGAAATAAAACACGGCAGCGGTAACTCCGATTATGCGTAGTCCCATAAACATTAGGTTGAGGTAGGTAAATATAAGACGAAGGTAACCCCGGAACACCAAGCAATATGCCATACGAGGAGCCAAATTTCTGTTCGGTCTCGATGTCTCCCAACCACAGCGATCAAGTAATCCACACATAGAAGAAGAGAAGGAACACGGCGGCGAAGAAGCCCACCCACACCTTCCATCCGACACCAGTGCGCTCGGCCATGCGCAACATGCGGTTCATATTTCCCCGGATACGAGTCCGTGTGTTCTCAAATGAGCTATTTAGCTCTGAAATATGCGTCGTATCACGAATTTCATCTCCGATGGCGACTGTGATCTAAGAAGCGATCAGTACCAGGCCCAAGACCATAAGCACTCAGACGAGCGGAACTCACATCCTTCAACATCTTGACCTTCGCCGCGATGCCCTCGACCTCCTCGTCATTCTGTGACTCCAAATGTGAGAGGACAGCGTCAGAGTAATGGCCTCTATAGCATATTTATCAGTCACTTTTCCATCCCAGCCAAACTCACGCCTGAGCAATCACGGACGACGTACTTTGCATTCGGCGTGGCACTTCTATAACCCCCCGCAGTACCGTTGCCATTCATATGCCGGCCCCCGCCTGGATACCCTCCATACCCGTACCCGCCGACACTGCCCGGGGACCTGCTGGCGGGTCGCGAATCGCCGCCGTAGGAGTCAAAGAGGGACGAAGAAGCGCGGGGGTCGCGTCGGTGAAGGTCGGAACGAGGGAATCTAAGAAGTATTAGAATCTGGCCGTGTAAATAGGAACAGAGCGACAGGGGCACAAGGCTCTCACCGTGAAGCCATGGCGGAGAAGTGATGATGCGGAGAAAGGAGACCGGAGAATGGGTTTATCTGAGCAGGGTTGAGACCATGGAGGTTTATTTAACGTTCATGGCGCTGGGCAAGGAAATGTAAATCAGGCCGAAGTCTCCTTTTCGATTATTCAAAAACTCTCAATACGAGTCATTGATCTGTGTCTCTTGCGGCAAGGTAAACTAAGACGAAGTAGATACTGGCCTAAGACCACGGTGGCTGCCACATCGGTGGTTACGCGGCGCCGAACGCCGTCCGGCACGTGAGAAGACATTACCCTTGACAGCGCAAAATTAAATAACCTCAGCGACATGCATATACACCAAATGGTGTTATTTATTTTGGCACGCAGGGAATCATGATCCATTGTCCCAACTCACGGAATGCCACGGTTTTAGATACATAAGCTTGAAGTAAATGAGAAAACCCCCAATAACCTGCGCCTGTTTGAATATCCGAGTATCGCGCCGTGTCCCAAATACCCTTTCGGTCATGTCAATAGATAGTCCCAAGATCAGTGCATCTTGTCTTTGTCATCAGTCGGCTCGAAGTCCTCATCGTCCTCGTCCTCGTCCATCTCATCTCCCTTGATTTTTTCGGCGGCTTCCTGGAAGTCGATATTCTTTCCGCGGGTGCGCCGTCCGCCGGAGATAATGTTGGAGGTAGAGACGGGCTCGAGGTTATCGTTCTCGTCATCGTCGTCTGCATATAACATCCGTTAGTCCCCAATGCCATTGAACCAGTGTTGAGTTGTATGTCAGAGATGTAGTCTACCTTCAAGCATCTGCGTTGAGAACAACAGGTTAATAAGCAGATTCAAAAGAAATGGGACTCGGAAAACTTACGGTCTCCTCAACCTCACTCTCATCGCTTTCTTCCTCATCGTTGCTCATTTCCATGCGGTCTTCTTCAACGGCCTTGCCCTTGCCCTTGCCCTTGTCGTAGGCAGCAGCATCAGGAGCATGGGAGGCAGGGTCGTTGCCGGGAAGAGTAGTCTGGTTGTTGTCACCCATTGCGACGGATGTATACTTTGGCGATTGTTTGAGATAGGGAAGGAAAGAAGATTCCCGAGTCAAGTTCTGATAAGACTGAATGCAGAAATGCAAGAGTTGGGGGATTTGGAAAGGTCAAAGATCTGACCGAATTTAAGTGAAAAGAAAGGGGAATGAGTTGAAGCTCAGCTGTTGTTATTGCAAGGGAGAATAATTATTGCTTTCACCTTTGCAGGCGGTTGCTGTGTTGATTGGATCTGAGCGATGGCTGATCAAGCACTCCCAGCTCTGATGGCGCTAAGCCTTGTTTGGCCATAACAACCAAAATATCGCGATGCAGCAGTGACTGTTCACCAAGCACAGTTTTATTGAATTCACAGCCAACTGTGCTTAGCTGTAAGTGTAAGGAAATAATGGCAGTGCAGGATAGACTGAATCTACAAACTGATATACTCAAGAGTTCTCGCAGGTTGGGTTGGGACGTGAGGTACGACCGTGGACAAAAACGGGAGGGCAGATAAGGGGACCTGTGACGGTCTCCATTATTATAGCCAAGAGTCCAATAATATTCTAATTAAATACGATGTAAAGCTTCAATGGCGGTCCTAAGGAGCGATAGCCCAGTGTGAGGCTGTTGTCAAGGCTGAGGCTGCACTCGAGGCTGAAGCCTGAAGCTGTCATCTCGCAGAGGCTTGAGTTGCATCAAGCTGGCCGCAGCGGGGCCTCGAGGTTACTGGGGAGACCGTAGGTGGACAGAAGAATCTTCCAAAGTTTCGGGCGGGACAAAATAAATTGGCAACCCAGAGTTTCAGCCCTCCTTACGTCATCAGCACCCCGCCAAAACGTGACTCAGATTTGGTTCCTTTTTTCGCCATCTTTCTCTTTAGCGTCATCATGAAGTAGCTGCCCCTCCTCCAGCAAGAAAACATTCGAGCGGGTACAAGGGTAGACTGGTGCTTTCGGGAAGATACTACCCTGTCAGAGAATTGGATGGAGGACCCAACCACAGCCTAACTGAAAACCGTAGAATGCCAATGGAAAGGCCGAGAACGAGAGGGTCTCTGGTCCGGCGAGCATCGAACCCGATGGATGCCCGTCGAAGAAATCGCTTGCTAGAAGCTTCGCTGGAGTAGCAACACACCGCCCACCAGTATATCAATCTTGCTTCTCGCACAATTGTCTGCCCTCCCCAGTGAAAAAAATCTAATCCTCTTCTATCTTCCCACGAAATTGTCATTTTAGAGACATCTACTTTCCTCCTTTCTGTCTCTTCTTCCCTCCCGCTTTCTCCTGTACATCACCTATACCCCACCTCACGAAGCTCTTTGTCCTTAAACGAACCCCTCCCTTTTCTCACATAACACATACACAATGGCTCCCGCTGTCGGTATCGATTTGGGAACCACCTACTCCTGTGTGGGTGTCTTCCGTGATGACCGCATTGATATCATTGCCAACGACCAGGGTAACCGGACTACCCCTTCGTTCGTGGCCTTCACCGACACCGAGCGTCTGATTGGTGATGCCGCCAAGAACCAGGTTGCCATGAACCCTCACAACACTGTCTTCGATGCTAAGCGTCTGATCGGTCGTCGTTTTGCCGATGCTGAGGTTCAGGCTGATATGAAGCACTGGCCCTTCAAGGTCGTCGACAAGGGCGGAAAGCCCATCATCGAGGTCGAGTTCAAGGGCGAGACCAAGCAGTTCACTCCTGAGGAAGTCTCCTCCATGGTTCTGACCAAGATGCGTGAGACTGCTGAGGCTTTCCTCGGTGGTACTGTTAACAATGCTGTCGTTACTGTCCCCGCCTACTTCAACGACTCCCAGCGTCAGGCCACTAAGGACGCTGGTCTCATTGCCGGTCTGAACGTCCTCCGTATTATCAACGAGCCCACCGCTGCTGCCATTGCCTACGGTCTTGATAAGAAGGTCGAGGGTGAGCGCAACGTTCTCATCTTCGATCTTGGTGGCGGTACCTTCGATGTTTCCCTGTTGACCATTGAGGAGGGTATCTTCGAGGTCAAGGCTACCGCCGGTGACACTCACTTGGGTGGTGAGGACTTCGACAACCGTCTTGTTAATCATTTTGTAAATGAATTCAAAAGGAAGCATAAGAAGGCAAGTGTTTTTTCAAGCGTTTTGCTCTCGTCCATGGTCAAGCGCTAACTTTGAACAGGATCTATCCACGAACGCCCGTGCTCTCCGCCGTCTCCGCACCGCTTGCGAGCGTGCCAAGCGCACTCTTTCCTCCGCTGCTCAGACCTCCATTGAGATCGACTCTCTCTTCGAGGGTATTGACTTCTACACCTCCATCACCCGTGCTCGTTTCGAGGAACTTTGCCAGGACCTCTTCCGCTCCACCATGGAGCCCGTCGAGCGTGTCCTCCGCGATGCCAAGATCGACAAGTCCTCCGTCCACGAGATCGTCCTCGTCGGTGGTTCCACCCGTATCCCCAAGATCCAGCGTCTTGTCGGAGACTACTTCAACAAGGAGGCCAACAAGTCCATCAACCCCGATGAGGCCGTTGCCTACGGTGCTGCCGTCCAGGCTGCCATCTTGTCCGGTGACACTTCCTCCAAGTCCACCAACGAGATCCTCCTGCTCGATGTTGCTCCTCTGTCCGTCGGTATCGAGACCGCTGGTGGTGTCATGACTCCTCTTGTCAAGCGTAACACCACTATCCCCACCAAGAAGTCCGAGACCTTCTCCACCTACTCCGACAACCAGCCCGGTGTGCTCATCCAGGTCTACGAGGGTGAGCGTGCCCGTACCAAGGACAACAACCTGCTCGGCAAGTTCGAACTTACCGGCATCCCCCCTGCTCCCCGTGGTGTTCCCCAGATCGAGGTCACCTTCGATCTTGATGCCAACGGTATCATGAACGTCTCCGCCATCGAGAAGGGCACCGGAAAGACCAACAAGATCACCATCACCAACGACAAGGGCCGTCTCTCCAAGGAGGACATTGAGCGCATGCTTGCTGATGCTGAGAAGTACAAGGCCGAGGATGAGGCCGAGGCTGCCCGTATCCAGGCCAAGAACGGTCTCGAGTCTTACGCCTACTCCCTCAAGAACACCATGAGCGAGGGCCAGCTCAACATCAGCGACGATGACAAGCAGAAGGTCAACGCCAAGATCGAGGAGGTCATCAGCTGGCTTGACAACAACCAGACTGCCGAGAAGGATGAGTATGAGTCCCAGCAGAAGGAGCTTGAGGGCGTTGCCAACCCCATCATCTCCGCTGCCTACGCTGCTGCCGGTGGTGCTCCTGGCGGTGCTCCTGGTGCCGCTCCCGGTGGCGCTGCTCCTGGCGGTGCTGGCTTCCGCAACGACGGTGTCGTTGAGGAGAACGACGACCTTGACTAAATGCCTTAATCGGATGTCGGGTTTGTTTTTCTACTGGCGTCTCATGTTTTCTTTCTAGGCTTCCTGTTTTAATTTTACGCGCTTTTTCTTTACGTTACGAACTTTATGGGGATCTTTTACAGCATAGATATCTAGTTTTGATCCATGATGAACTGCAATGCAGATTGGGAGTGAAAAGTTTCTTCCAATGAATGAAATAATTCAGACTTCAATTCTGCCTTCTTCCTAGTAAGCGTCGACCTTCCAGAGACCAGACTAAAGAGTAGATAGTTATTCGACCATGGGCCATAATATGAATAAATCCGTAAGTTTTGTGTCCGTATTTAAGGTCATGAAATAATAGTACGTCAAATATTGAACTTCGCAAGATATACAAATTCAACTTCGCTCAGTAAATCATTGCTTTGCGGCAGCAGAAACACCCCCATCAAACTCTCCAGCCCACCATTTCCTCAACCTTTCACCCCCAGTCCCAAGCACAGCCCCGAGTCCGATCTCCCCGGCCTTCTCCGGATTCTTCTCCCGCTCCTCGCGCCGGATGCGCAGCATTGCCGCAGAGGCGCCAATCGCCAGGGCAAAGATGGGGTCAGCGGCTCTGTGCGGGTTAGTATCGTGGTCGAAACGGGGTTTGTGCAGGTGCACGGAGGATGCGGAAGAGATGCGGAAGAGAAATGGTAGATAGCTTTGACTACCCGACCTTATCCTAGGTAGGGGATCGGACGTGGGATATGGAGAGGATACCTAGAGGAGGGAACTTACTTCGATATTAAGTAGACAGGCATTGTATTAGCTTGGAGGAAGCTTATCCCCGCGGTGTATTGTAGTAAAATAGAGTAGAGGACGCAGTCAGAGAGAAGAACAATTGGTGGCGGACTATGATATGGAACAAAACAATATCCCAAATCAACGTCTATTCCGTAACCTGACCCTTCTCGAAAAGACTGCCCGGATTCCGCTGTCTGTATTAGGCGGAGTTGAGTTGAGTCGGGTTGCGGAGGCCAAGTGGAAAGCAAAAGTAAACCTTAGCTCAGCTAGGGCCGAGGAGAATTCCAGTCGCGCTGTTAGGCCACTGATTTCTGGAAGGTAAGCGGTATTCACGTGATATCCATATACGTTGGAGTTTGGCCTAATGGTAAGCCGCTGTAAACCGTCATTCCAGTCCGGGGATTAGGCCATCGGATTCTGGTACCCACGTGATACGGCCGTCGTGGACGTAGTCGGGTACGTTATCTACCCTCGCTGTTTCAAGTTTTCTTTGGTTGCAGATGGGTCCACGATGATACGTCCAAACTTATACCTATAGCAAATAGGTTTCTAGGGAAAACCTGTCCAATTATATGCGGTATGGATGAGAACTTGGTAACGGTATCTTTATCTGTAGACGTGTCATTTTTAACGCACTATATACATTCATGCTATGTTACAGAGATGTGACTTTTCGTGCTCTCAAGCGGACCTTTGTTTAAACCCATTGTCGGGGCTGTCTCAGAACATCCATCATCTCTTTCTCAGCAGCCTTATCCTCCCCAGGCTCCTCATCATCTGGGAGTGCCTCGGTCCGCGTGCCAGAGACGGGATCCATATACTTCCACATCGCTGTGCGGGGAAGACTCATAAGAATACTTTCGATACGCGCACTAGGGGTTCTCAACCCGAAGCTTGTGCCACGGTCATAGACGAGGTTGAATTCCACGTAGCGGCCGCGTCGGAGCTGCTGCCATTCTTTCTGAGCCGGCGTGAACGGCATGTCCTTGCGGCGTTCGATAATTGGGACGTAGGAGGGAAGGAAGGAGGCAAGGCCGTCCGATACGAAGGAAAAGAGGGTTTCCTGGGGGTTTTGGGAAGAGGTAGAAGAGCTTTGGAGGAAGCCGGCATCGAGGTCGTCAAAGAAGATGCCGCCTATACCACGGCATTCCCGGCGGTGTGGGATGTAGAAGTATTTGTCGCACCATTCTTTGAATTTGGGGTAGTAGGTTGCGTCATGGCGATCGCAGGCGTCTTTAATGGTCCTGTGGAAGTGTTTGGCATCTTCGGGAAAAAGGTAGCTCGGGGTCAAATCTGTGCCCCCGCCGAACCACCAGTTCTTGTCGCCGTTGATGGGATCCTTGGGGTCTGAGGTCTCGAAGTAGCGATAGTTTAGGTGGACCGTAGGTGCCATGGGGTTATGAGGGTGCAGAACGAGGGAAATTCCGGCGGCGAAGAAGCTCAATGAGTCCACGTCGGCGCCAACAAAGGACTTGTGGTCTGCTCGCATCTTCTCGATGGCTGGGCGTGGCAGCTCTCCGTAGACAATGGACACATTGACTCCGGCTTTTTCGAAAACATTGCCATCCTGCAGCACGCAAGAAATACCGCCTCCACCGTTCGGTCGCTCCCACGTGTCTACTTTGAATTTCTTGCCATCAATTCGGCTGAGCTCATCCACGATCTTCTGTTGGTGACCCTTGATCAATTTTTCCATGCGCAGCCGCATCGGAGAGGTCTCGCTGACAACGGCTTGTTTCTTCAACGTCTCATCGATCTCCACAATCGACGGGGAATCGAATTCCGTCACTTCTTCTGTCATCTTACGCGATGTTAGGGCAATTCTAGCACTAGGGACGGGTAGGAGAGATACCATAGAGTAAATCATAGCTCCAATGAACGGGATACCGACGGCCAATCGTAAATATGGGCGCCACACTGTAAATGACTCCTTCTCGGGCTGTCGCTTCTCCGAGTAGTACCTGCGAGAATGGCGCTGAAAGCGAGAATGGCGCTGAAAGTTGCCGGGTCTGCGACAGGTTTGAGATGGAACCTGCCGGAACGACCTGCGAAGAGGCATACTATATGCCCGCGGAAGGGCCATCTTCGCACAGTATGTCAATGATTAGCTGATTTGCGAATATATCAGGTGCTTCTTGTCACGATTTCTCCGGTTATGGGACCACCCTTGTTAAGAACGGCGAAAGTTGGAAATTGGAGCTGCAACCGAGTATGGGACCACCTCGGAGAACGCATATAATCCCAGTTTGCATTGTTTGATATGTTTTGCATGTTTGCACGTTGGGAACAATGACCCTTTCAAGATGACATGGGTTGCGGAATGAGGCTTAGATGAGTCAGGCTAGGAAAGATAGTTAGTTTTGCTAGTAGTATATTGGAATTTCTGACCACTCATGGTCGGCGCTATTGACTCTGCACTGCTGCAGCTACCTTGGATGATTGCAGGAATTTGGAACAAAGGCCTCTAGCGGCTGATCAAGTGGAGGCTCAAGCAGGAGTACTGGAGACGCCAGTAGCGGGCAGGTCCACATCCTCAATCATCATCAGACCCCCCCCCGAAAGCCGAGGCAGTCCATCAAATTCCAGTCGATAGTATGACCGTAGTTCTGGCGACAGATTAGTATTATTGCCCTGAATAGCTTCATCTGACCGACTTGCGGCATCTGACGGTGACTCACGTGTGGGGCTTCGCCGCCTCCGCCCCCGTGATCCGCAAGCCTTATCAGCCATCTTAGTAACATGACGCGGGGCTTGTTAACCTTCACCCTCCCCTCTCGCTCCTGGACCATCTTCCATCCTTCTTCCTTACTTACCCCTTGATTTCATCATCCTCGCAAGCACCCCAGCTATCTATTATCCCTCTACGTCAATTCTGCCTATTTTGTTGCGACTTGACCAACTTGAAATCAGCTCCTTCTTATCCATATCCATCTGCAACCATGCGTTCCAAGTTCAAGGACGAGCACCCCTTCGAGAAGCGCAAGGCCGAAGCCGAGCGTATCAGGGCGAAATATGCTGATCGTATTCCCGTAAGTCTTCATTTTCTCTGTTCGAATTTGATGCAATATTCTGGTCTTCGTGTTATTGTTCATGGGGAGCTGATAGCTCCGCTCACCGCCTGTTCGAGATGCTAACAGCCATCTTATCACAGGTCATCTGCGAGAAGGTCGAGAAATCAGATATTGCAACTATTGACAAGAAGAAATATCTGGTACCTGCAGACCTCACCGTCGGCCAGTTCGTATACGTGATCCGCAAGCGTATCAAGCTGTCTCCCGAAAAAGCTATCTTCATCTTCGTCGACGAGGTCCTGCCACCGACAGCCGCTCTCATGAGCAGCATCTATGAAGAGCACAAGGATGAAGATGGGTTCCTGTATATCACGTACGTTCCCTGAGTTCGGCTGCGGATCAACTTGTGTGCTAACATCGGCTGCCTAGATACTCCGGCGAGAACACATTCGGCGACTGCTGAGTTTTGCCTACCGTTGGATTCTCCCATGTAATTGTCCGCATTGTCGAGGTGTCTCGGTTCGCGAGATCTTGCTTTCACTCCTCGATTAATCTTGGTCGGTCTAGGACGAGGCAGTTGAGAAGTTGAGACATGCGGTGACTCCCTGGTATGCAGGCGTTCTTTCGGAGTTGTGTGCTTTCTTTTGGAAACCGGGATTGTCCTTTCAGTACTTCTAATGATCAAATGGCACAACGTTTGATGCAATAATACTTCAAACTGCGCTCTATCCTACAGTTATGCTATAGCCTATTCTGACCAGACCGCTAGGGGAATGGAACTTGTGAGCCATAATATTTCCATCTTCATATAATATACTATAATTTCAAGGTAGAGCTGGTTGGTTTAGTACATATCTACAGAGACAGCGGGATGGCTGGTCGACTCCGAACGGACCCCGGACAAGGCCCCAAAAGGGACTAGCGTCACGTGGACTGCCAAACTTGCTTTCCCGATGCCGCGAAAAAAAGTGGCCGTCGGGACTGCGATTTCGCTCTCCCCTCTCATTCCCTGTGTCTTTTTCTTTCGCTGACTAGAAGTTCAACTTTCACAGCTTCAGCGCGTGATTTGCTTTTCTTGGGTTCTTTCTCTTTTTCTTACGCTATCATTCCCTTTATATCCCCCACCTTCGGCAAGAAAGAAAATCATCAAATCTAGTCATATAACGAGTTGACGATAAGAAAAACAAACTCAAAATGTCTCCTGCAGTCGCTCACGGCTCTGCCTCTAAGGACGTCAAGAAGGAATCGGGCACTGCTCGTCTCCTGGGATCAGGTATGCTTGGCTTTTTGGCCTGCCATCGCATTTTGAATGATAAACTAACAGTCATAGGATCCGCTGGTATTGCGGAACTCCTCGTCTTCCACCCTGTACGATATCGATCATGACTCAACATACGGAAGTTACAAAGGCTAATTGAGCTTTAAGGTTGACACCACCGCTAAGCGGTTGATGAGCAACCAGACTCGGGTAAGCACACCGAGTCGCGCATGATTTGACTTCGCCTGACGAGTTCTTATGCTAGATTACGTCTGCCGCTGGTTTCAACCAAGTCGTCTTCAAGGAATATGCTACCGCTTCGCTTGGCCGCAAGTTTACCTCTCTCTTCCCTGGTCTGGGTTACGCCGCTGGATACAAGGTTGGTGCATTGTGTCAGCCGGGTAGTCGCAAGTTCCACCGACTCACATACAACCACAGGTTCTTCAACGTATCTACAAATATGGCGGTCAGCCTTTCGTTCGCGACTACTTGGCCAAGCACCACGGTAGCGACTTTGATAATGCTTTTGGAAAGGGTACCGGAAAGGCTGTCATGCACGCATTCGCCGGAAGGTTTGTGTTTGCGAAGATGATTGCGGTATTTTGGTGCTAACCTGGCATAGTCTAACTGGTATCGGTGAAATCGTTCTGCTTCCTCTGGATGTGTTGAAGATCAAGCGTCAGACAAACCCTGAGGCTTTCCGCGGCCGCGGCCTGTTCAAGATCATCTCTGACGAGGGTATGGGACTTTACCGTGGCGCTGGCTGGACTGCGGCTCGTAATGCTCCCGGATCATTTGCTGTATGTTATCCTGAACTTATCAGAAAGCTTATTCCTTACTAATGACGCAGCTTTTCGGTGGATCTGCCTTTGCCAAGGAATACATCTACGCCCTCCAGGACTACAACAAGGCCTCGTGGGGCCAGAACTTTGTCGCCTCTGTCTGCGGTGCCAGCGCGTCTCTCGTCGTCTCCGCTCCCCTCGACGTGATCAAGACCCGCATCCAGAACCGCAACTTCGAGAACCCCGAATCCGGCTTCCGCATCGTCTCCAACATGATGAAGAACGAGGGTATCACCTCCTTCTTCAAGGGCTTGACGCCCAAGCTGCTTATGACCGGACCCAAGCTTGTTTTCAGCTTCTGGCTGGCTCAGACGTTGATTCCTGCTTTTGGCCAGATTGTCTAAGCCTGGGGCATCACGTTTAAACGCGGAAATAAATAAAACAAAAGAGGTATATGACATGATATACGGAGTTTAGCAGCACATTTCGTCTTCTTTTCTTGTCTGGACTGTTGGGTGCTATGATAGAGCCTTTCTTTCTCTTGTATTTTATAGAAATTTTAAGTTATTCCTAGGCGGTCGGTATGGTATAAAAGAATCAACTCCTCTTAATCCATTACCTGATGTAGCAAACTGGTCCACGGTATACTGAATTCAATAAGCCATGTTTAACTAATATTTGCCTTATAATGATACATCTTATCAGTCAAGTGTAAACCTCTATTTCTAGCCTATTTTAAACAGAACACCCTTATCCATATGTGCACCATTGTCCGAGAAAATCGCCGTACTCCAACCCGTGCTCCAATGCCTATACCGCATGCATGCATATTATCGTAATCATAAACAAAAAAAAAAATCAGTACTTCTGATAGTACTCGAAGGGAACATCGGCCGCACTGTCGAGCCAACCAATAGCCCACGGGGTTAGATCAAGATGAAAAAGCCGCATATGGGCCTAGTACTCCAGACTATCCCTGGGCATTCCAGATCGTCCTCTCCGTCTCGGGAACCGACCAAACACGCTGGTATTCCCGGAGCTGCGACGGCTCGTCTGGCTCGCTAAAGACGCACGGAGATCTCTCCCATGGTCCTGGTTGCGGTCATGGTCGTCGAAGTCATCAGCCATCATGCTCACGCTCATCGTGCTCGTATCGAAGGAGAGCGCATCGGCGCCTCCGCTCCAGCGCTGGAGGAAGCGCCGTTGTGCTTCTGTTTCTCGTCTCCCAGACTGCGGACGGGACCCGGTGGAGGGGCGACCGGTGGAGGGGCGGGGGAGACCGCGCGCGCTGGTCCTGCTCGCCGTGCTGGTGCGGAAGGGGTGGTGCGCGAAACTGGCTTCGTCTTCTTCGTCGTCGAACTCGGCGTCTGTGTCTGTATGTTGCCATTCTTCGTCGGCCTCGGGGATGTCGTCGTCTAGATCGCGTTCGACCTCCTGCTCCTGCTCTAGTTCAGACATGTATTCCGCGCCGTCGTCGGCGCTGGGGATCTCATCGTCCAGATCAGCCTGATTGTCGAAGTCCTCTTCGTTAAAGCCTTCTCCCTCGTCATCATCGTAATCCGGGTACGCCTCGGGGATATCATCGTCCAAGTCCCGCTCCATATACCCTTCTTCATCAACCCCCTCTTCCTCCTCCAATCCCTCCTCCCCATCCTCCACAAGCCCCTCCTCCTCTTCATCCCCTTCCTCCCCCTCCCCGTCCGCATCCGGAATATCAGCATCCAAATCCCTTTCCATCGCCGTCTCCCCCTCCCCCTCTCCATCCATCTCCCCCTCAACAGCTTCCGCGGCCGCCGCGGCCGCCGCAAACTCCGCCTCCGCAGCCGCCATCGCCTCCTCCCGCTCCGCTTCCTCCTCCTTCATCCCCAGCATGGTCTTCGGACATCCTGCCGGCTTGATCCATGAGCACCCAAACGAAGCAATGTTGTTCTTGCGCGCGCGCAGCGCCCGTTCCTCGAGGACCAACGCTGAAAGGGTATCGTTTGTTGCTGCGAGCGAGGTACTAGCGTGCTGGGCTGTCGAGCCGGTGCGATACTGGGCGCTGTTGTTGCGGCGCGCGTGGGCGTGGCTGGAGGCTGTGGAGGTTGAGGCGGGTTCCGCGGGGTGGTGAGAGGTTGGACGGGGCCCGAACCAGAGCTCGTGTGCCTTGAGAAATAGATCTAGTTAGATGGCTGTTCTAGACTGTAGGATGGGGTTGATTGAGGATGGGAGAGAGGGCAGGGCAGTTGGTTGGTGGACGTACATCGCGTGGTGCGAGGAGTGGTAGCGAGAGCATTGTTGTTAGCTCCTATGACAACCTATAACTTCCAATCTCACAGACGATCAACTCATGAAAACAGAGCTAGATCAATATGATTCAGCCCTGCTCGAAGTACCAGCTCAAAACCGCAGCTCCTGGACTCGTGCCGGGATGCAGCGAAAACACTCCCCAGCTCGGACCTCCACGCTATGTCCCACAAGCTATCGGAGCACAAAGCCAGAAGTTTGGCAAATAGAGTAAAGAGCGTCAGTGTAGTTTGTATAAAGCCAGCTGCTGTATTTGTTGCTGCCAGTAAGATGGGCTTCGTGAGGGGGAGAAAAACACAAAAGGACAGCGGGGACAAATCGGGTTTAGCGTCGATTAAGCTCGCCGGGCAGCAGCAACGCGGGGAAGAATTGGACAGTCATGGATGGATTCATCCATGTCTAGCAATTATAGAGTATGCTTACTTTTTCAGTGTGGATTTCACAATATCCTCGAGTTTGTCATTGTTTGGCTGCATATTGGCGCTTCAGTTCCTAAGGATACCTATATGTAGAGGTTCGATGGTCGGTTTCAGATCAGATTATATATACTTAGGGCTAATTTAGCTGCAGAGGTATAAGGCAGTTGCTACCATTATCACAAGAGTGGGAACAAGACTATAGGTCGAAAGAATGCGTTGCAGAACCGATACACATCTTTAGGGCTGAACTTCTACACAGAAATAACAAATACATTGCAATGTAAGAAATCAAGGTTATTACATCTATCGTGCGTTCGGACTAGTTTGCTCAAAGAGGCAGACTTATGCGCTCTCGAGGCTATATCTACAGATATATATAATAATGGTGAACGAAGCTTTGGTGGAGGGGCAGGCCTCTCCCCACCAGCAAATGGCACCCTCATGTGGATAACTTACCTTGTTTTGAAGTACTCTCAGGAGAGGAAGTGGTTGAATAGGTTGGACGGCGAACCTACCCTTCACTGTATGTAGGGATACTAGAAAGATAAAGAGTCTCGTGCGCTTGCTCTCGTCTGAGAAAGTCCTTCTCCAGGTGGACGTCAATCAAATGACCACGATCTTGCACTGAAGGGGCTAATCTTTGCGCAAAACCCTCATTCCAGACTGAACCGTCAAAGCATCTGTGCTCAACGGAAGTATTCATCGGAACTGTTCTTCAAGTAGCAACGTGGCCAAGCGTCAGAGGTTGAAGCGCCATATGGTGGCAGACATGGCCTCATCCAGAAAGGCAAAGAGTTGCTAATGGCTGATGATGTAGCTACCATTTGGGTTGTAGACAGGCGAAGCCTCTCTCCAGGGCCAGCTGACAACTTGAACCGAGGCACATACAGTCATACACTCATGCGTCGATCATTGATCCCGGGCGCAAAACGGGGCCAGCAGGAAAGACCGCTTTGGTATTTGTGGTTCGAACAGGTCCGTAATAATCGATTAAACACCGTAATGCCTCTTGTCTTACCCGGGCGTTAGGTGGCGGGCATGGAAAACAGTTGTCTGGATCAACGCGATGTCCGGTATTCGGCCGTTGATTTCCAGTCCCCGATTTCTCCCGAGATGTTCCAGTCTCCCACTCCACTCGTGCAGGGTGTATTCGGTGCATTCGGTGAGCCGAAAATGGACAAGATGTGTCGGGAGAACTCGGAGAGACGGAGGTATTGGCAAGATGAATTTCCGCCGGTCATGTGATGCTTTCGCCCGACGCCTCGCCTCCCGATAGAATCCACTGCGGTTGCAGGGTCAGCCCATACCGGAGATTATTCAATCATGGTGCCTCCAATTGCCCAATCTATTTGCTCTCCTTTCGAGGATTGGAGTCAGGGCCTGTGCGGGTTTCGTAGTGTGTTGCCATGCGTCGGCAGATTAGCCTCCCAATTTTCCGTGTTGAAAGGAGCATGCAGGGAGAAAAACAAATCTCAGTCCTGTCGCGTGCTTGCCGCGCCATTACCTAGTTGTATGGTGTCGACTCGACGTGGGTGATTTCATATGCTGTCCAGAGTTGAACGTAAGGCCGTTTCCGGCCACCTTAGAAGCCGGATATGGAATGGGGGGAACAGTCATGAGAACGAGCAGCGAAAAGAATAATTGAACGATGTTCCTGATGTCTTGCAGCTCTTGCAGCTCCAAGCGTCGAGTAACTCGGGTTGCTGTCCAGTAGGGAGGGTACACACCAGCATGGCGGCTGGAAACCGTTTGCTTTATGTATTAAGATTATCATCACATTTCTCCAGGTCCTTATCAGCGAGCCCCGCGATTAGGTTCAAGCCGAGCCACGAGTTAACTTCACCTAGAGTTGAAATCATCCGGCCGTATTTCAGGTATTACATATTACTTACCACCTTATTCCTGTCACAGGTTTTCCGTATGTTACGAACCAAAGACCGTCCGTACCGTATTTCCGGGGCTGGCCCTGGCCATAGCTTATTGGACGGGGCCATCCAGGGCGGGTGGAGGGCCGAGTTCGGGGTCCGGGGAAAGTTGTAGCTTGAAGTATACTGCGCTCAAGTACCTAGAATCGAGTCATGGGCCAGAATGCGGTACACCAAGGGAACTAACTCAATAGATGATCTGTCCTGCCTGTGTCCTCATGCTACGTAGTAACTAGATATTGCCGTGTGAAGAATTTTTGACATCTTCCAGCCCATTATTTTCAATGAGACAGGTAGATGACTCAAGGGCGCCAACCCGTTGCCCCCCTCCCCCGACGGGGAAGGCGCGGCTCAAATGTCCCCCGATCTCGGGAGAGGAATAAGAGGAGGCCAGTTTGTGCGACGGACATTTGGAGGTAAGGACTATAAAAACTGGGAGGGGTAGGGAGGAGAGGGGGTGTTCGCGGATTGGAAAGGGGATAGCGCTAGCTTGGCCCCGCCGTTGTCGGAAGCTGGAGTCGGCGCTGCGGGCAACAGACGGGAGCGAAATTGTTGCTCCGTGCCAGTCGTTGACCAATCCGACTCTGCCAAAAATACATATCCCAGTCCCGGCTGCGTATCGACTAGTACGAGCACAATACCGCTGATCGCGCTGACAGCGTGGGGTAAAGAAATATTATTATTGATGCAAGTCCTTTTGTCTAGGGGAATCCAAGTAGAGGACGGAGCCGGAGTACCTGCCTACTTTCCCGGACGGCCCTCGCACGGCTGCATCGCAGATTTGCAGTAGCCGGCTGCCCAGAGAACGCCAGCTGCCCAATGCGCTGTGCTGGCTGGAGCCGCCAACTTCTTTGCTCAGAGCTTCTTTCGGCCGTCTGCTGATTTTCTCTCACGATTTTCTGTAGTTTCAAGCACAAAGACGGGGCTCACTGGCGGCTCGATCATGGAATTCCCAAACAGACTTTTCGCCTGAGAACCTTACAATCCTACTACTACCAGTCACCACTACCGTTTATTTCCTTTAAGCAGAAAAAAAAAAATGCTGTACTATTACCCCTGTGGCCCTGCATGTCTACAATTCAGGTTGTCAGAATCAGACCGGGGGCCTCTACCAACCTTCATCAGACGCGCCAATTATATAGCTGTGGCAATCTACCGTGATGCCCTCGACGGCCTGCTCGGTGCAGCGTATGTTTTATGCCAAGAGTGATTATTCCTGATAATATCATGATCACTTTTTTCTTTCCATCGGCATGTCGTCAGCTCGCCAGCTCTTCGACAGGGGGGTCCGAGGAGAGTAAGGTTGTGCATATTTCCGCATCCAATAACAATAAATGCATGTTGACCAACTGTCTGGGACCAAAAACGGGATAAGCACTGCATCCTTGCTATTGCTCCACCTATAGAACGCCCAATCATCCCTTCAGCTGGGACTTTCGACCTCGTTTAGGGCGGAGAAGTGAAAAAAAAAGAAAAGCAAGCCCTAAGCTTGATCTCAGGAAGAAAGTATTTTTCGTCGAATCAACGCTTGTTCGCTTCAGGTTAGTTGTTCGCTTTCCCATACAACATAATAAATAATAATGCCGGCTCAATAACAATCCATTTTATTAATTATGAAACAAGATTTGGAAGTTGGGATTATTATCCTCGAAGCGGCAAAACCGCGAGGGTTTGACTCAGGAATCGCATGGCTTCGAAGGAACACAAGGACACAACTGTCGTCGCCTTCCAAGATTATTATCCGGGTAAAAGTGATGATTTGAGTCAAAGGCCCATTAACAGTAGTGTATGGTTCGGCTGCCATGGCTTAATCTCAATGAACAGCACATTGGACTGCCAATCATGAGGGTGAGAACATCGAGTATGGTGACCCTCCCTTCTGCTGATCAATTCAAGCTAATTTTTGTTGTCGAATCGACTGCTTCACCTGCGAAGTTTCAGCGATATTATTATCCAAGTAAGTTCTTAATTAATTTAACCTGAACGGCCGACGGTTGGACCACAGTTTGACTTGGTTAAGGTTGCCTGGACCCGAAGCAAAACCCCATTTGCAAGGACCCTAGGAAACTACACACGGGTGTTCACAGTATACTCCTACCTCTACCTAGTCTTTCCAACCTTCAGGAAGGTCAATGAGAGCGACCTCAGCATCTTCCACCACCTTGTGTTTTTGACCAGTGCAGGACCAAGTCTAAAAGGGCTTTCATTAGATGATTAGAGACACTTCTAGGTTCTTAACAGAAGAAAGCCCATGACTTAAGACAGCGCACCGATAATAGAAGTGTAAAATAAATGGGAATACCAATACCAGCAAGTTCCCACTAGCGTCCCCTTCTTTTCTGGCCCCACCCGCTTGGATCTTGACGTAGAAGAAACCTAATCTTCTTGGTTAAAAGGTTGAAATGCCATATGCCTGATTGGCTGCTGCTGTCTTATCTGTGACCCTGCTCCCCGGTCTTTGGAGCCCACCCCGTCGCCGTCCCGACTACTACTACATACTACTCAGCTGCATCCAGAAAGCTGGTGAGGGGTGAAGTCAAGAGAAATTGAAGAATCATACGTACACCTTTTTCTGCAGAGAATAACAGTCAATTTTTTTTTCTTTCTTTCTGCATGGGCGATAATCATATACCTAAAAATTAAAAATTTTGTGAGCCGTCTTACATGTGAAGGGCGTGCCGAGTTCCTGAGCCTAAAACTGCAGTCTGTGGCGGATGGGGGATTTCTTGCCTGGAGCGGAAGCCCTGGGCCCGAAAACGCTCTGTACTAATCCAGCCTGCCAGGAACTCTGTAGGTTCTTCGACGCCACATAGGCATGAGAGACAGTCTTCTTCCTTCTTTTCCACCTTTCTTCTCGTCTCGAGCTATAGACACTTTGTACCGCTCAGCTGACGAGTACGGACATTATTAGCCCAGCATCTTTGGCCCTGAAAAGCAAACGGCAACCAACGTAGTTAGCAGTATTTGCCACGCTGGACAGGCGTTTGTCGTCGATCCCCACCATGTATTTTTCCCTAATTACAGTAGTACTTCTCCCGTACCTTTAGTCCGTGATCTCACGATTGAAGCGACCCCGACCAAACTAAGGTAGAAGCACCTGCTGTGCTGTACCATGCCATACTTTGATGATACATACGAATACCGAGACCTCGTCCTCGTCCGTATCGGAGTATTGAGTTGGATTCCCCGGACCTCTGACTCCCGTCCTCCCGCCCACTCCTACTGAGTACTGCCCAGTAACTTTTTTTTTCTTACTACGCAAGCTGTCCTCCTCCCCCCCCCTCCTTTCTCTTATTTCTCTCCGTTCCCCCTCTTCTCTTCTTCTCCTCCTTCTTCTCTCACTTTTCATCCCCATTCTCGGAGTCAGACGTTGGGCCAAACATTCCTGCAATAGTCACTCCGCTGCCCACGCTCCGCCGTTACGATATACCCTTATCTATACCTCACGATCTCTGCCCCGCCTACCCTTGACCAGCGGCGGCCGACCCAACCGTGATCACCAATCCCCCACTTTCTGTCATTCCATTCTCTGTCGGTCACCGGCGGAAGAATGGGTCTGAACTTGGAGGAAATCTATGGCCAAACTTTAGTTGAGGAGCAAAGCCCGAGCGAATATTCGGAGTACCAGCCAAAGAAGGGTTATGGCTGGGCGAATACTTTGCCCGAGCGGCAAGGTCTCTACGACCCCGAATATGAAAAGGATGCTTGCGGTGTAGGATTTACTGCGTATGTCTCTAATCGCTGTGGGAAGAACGTCTTCTAACATGGTTCCACTCCAGCAATATCAAAGGAAAGGCTAGTCACAAGATTGTCAGCGATGGTTAGTTTCCCACATGAGACAGGACGTCGAGCTTGCACTGACAGTTTCTTCTTCGCCAGCCCGAAATTTGCTTTGTAACATGACGCACCGAGGTGCCGTCGGTTCGGATGTACGAGACGGTGATGGTGCCGGTCTCATGACCAGTATCCCTCACAAGTTCTTCATCAAGAACTTTGCTCGCGAAGTTGGAGTAGAGCTCCCTCCGCTGGGCCAGTATGCCGTCGGCAACCTGTTCTTCAAACCTGATGAGGAGGCTTTGAAGGGGTCCATCAAGACATTCGAGGAGATCGCCACAAACCTAGGACTGCGGGTATTAGGGTGGCGTGAAGTTCCTCGCGACTCTACCATCCTGGGTCCTGCAGCTCTGTCTCGGGAGCCTACCATTCTGCAGCCCTTTGTCGTGCTGAAATCCGCCTACGGTGAGGGTAACAAGCCCGAGATCACCGATCCGGAGCAGTTTGACACAAAGACATTCGAGCTTCAGCTTTACGTTCTGCGGAAGCGCGCCACTCATGTCCTTGGGCTTGCCAACTGGTTCTACCTGTGCTCGCTCAGCAACCGCAACATCGTGTACAAGGGTCAGCTGGCCCCGGTTCAAGTTTACCAATATTATCATGATCTCGTAAATGTCGACTATGAGGGTCACTTTGCTCTTGTTCACTCCCGTTTCTCTACCAACACATTTCCCTCATGGGACCGCGCACAGCCTTTGCGATGGGCTGCCCACAACGGTGAAATCAACACTCTGCGAGGAAACAAGAACTGGATGCGCGCCCGCGAGGGTCTGCTGAAGTCCGAGATTTTTGGTGAGGAGCTGGAGTCTCTACTGCCCATTGTTGAAGATGGTGGTTCCGACTCTGCTGCTTTTGACAACGTCCTGGAACTCTTGATGATTAATGGCGTTCTTTCCCTCCCTGAGGCTGTCATGATCATGATTCCTGAGTCATGGCAGGGCAACCCCGCGACGGACCCAGCCAAGGCTGCTTTCTATGAGTGGGCGGCGTGCCAGATGGAGCCTTGGGACGGCCCAGCCCTGTTCACGTTCTCTGACGGACGCTACTGCGGTGCGAACCTGGACCGCAACGGTCTGCGTCCTTGCCGTTTCTACGTGACCGATGATGACCGCATCATCTGTGCGTCCGAAGTCGGTGCTGTCGACATTGACCAGGAGCGAGTTGTCCAAAAGGGCCGTCTCCAGCCCGGTAAAATGCTTTTGGTCGACACTGTCGCGGGTCGCATCATCGACGATTCCGAGCTCAAGTACACCGTGTCTCACCGTCAGGACTTCAGTTCCTGGTTGAACAAGGAGCTTGTGAAGCTGCCCGCTGTCACAGACAAGTTGATCGAGCAGAATGTGGACTTGCGGTACCAACTTGATGACACAACTATTCAGAATGATCCCCGCCTTAAGGCCTTTGGCTATTCATTTGAGCAAGTTACTCTCCTTCTCGGCCCCATGGGTGCTGACTCTAAAGAGGCCCTTGGATCTATGGGTAACGACGCCCCTCTGGCAATCGTTGCCAAACAGCCTCGTCTGCTCTACGAATACTTCCGCCAGCTTTTTGCTCAGGTCACTAATCCTCCCATTGACCCTATTCGTGAAGCTGTTGTCATGTCTTTGGAGTGCTACGTTGGTCCTCAGGGTAACCTGCTGGCAATGGACCCCTCTCAGTGCCGCCGCATGCTTCTTCCGTCTCCCATCTTGAGCATTCCCGAGTTCAATGCTATCAAGAACATCAATGATGTCCACAAGGACTGGACTGTCCGGATTATCGACATCACGTTCGAGAAGAAGAAGGGTGTTCCGGGATACCTCGAGGCCCTCGACTCTATTTGCGATGCGGCCACCGAGGCTATCCAGAACGGTGACAAGGTTCTCATTCTCTCCGACCGCGCAACCTCCGCAGACAGAGTTCCCGTGTCCGCGCTTTTGGCCACTGGTCTCGTCCACCATCACTTGGTCCGCAACAAGTGGCGCTCCCTTGCCGCGTTGGTCGTCGAGACCGCTGAAGCTCGTGAGGTTCACCACATGTGTGTCCTCGTCGGTTACGGTGCTGATGCTATCAACCCATACCTTGCTATGGAGTGCATTCTCAAGATGAACAGGGAGAATCTGATCCGCAAGGAAGTTTCTGACGAGAAGGTTATCGAGAACTACAAAGCCTCCTGCGACGGTGGTATCTTGAAGGTCATGAGTAAAATGGGTATCTCTACTCTTCAGTCTTACAAGGGTGCTCAGATCTTCGAAGCCCTTGGTATCGATGACAGTGTCATTGATCGCTGTTTCGCCGGTACTGCCAGCCGTATTCGCGGTATGACCTTTGAGTTAATTGCCCAGGATGCTTTCGCTTTCCACGAGCGCGGCTACCCCTCGCGTTCTATTGTGGATATTCCTGGCCTTACTGAGTCTGGTGAATACCATTGGCGTGATGGAGGTGAAGAGCACATCAACGACCCTGTCAGCATTGCCAACGTCCAGGATGCTGTTCGCACAAAGAACGACAAGTCCTACGAAGCATACGCCAAGGCCGCCCATGAGCAGATCAAGAACTGCACTCTCCGTGGTATGCTCGAGTTCGACTTTGAGCAGCGGACGCCTATTCCTATCGACCAGGTTGAGCCCTGGACTGAGATTGTCCGTCGTTTCGTCACCGGTGCCATGTCCTACGGATCCATCTCCATGGAATCCCACTCCACGCTCGCCATTGCTATGAATCGCCTGGGCGGAAAATCCAACACTGGTGAGGGTGGTGAAGACCCCGAGCGTAGCAAGAGAATGGAGAACGGAGACACTATGCGCTCTGCTATCAAGCAGATCGCTTCTGGTCGTTTCGGTGTTACCTCTCACTATCTTGCCGACGCCGATGAGCTGCAGATCAAGATGGCCCAGGGAGCTAAGCCTGGTGAGGGTGGTGAGCTTCCCGGCCACAAGGTCGTTGGACCTATTGCTCACACTCGTTACTCCACCCCTGGTGTCGGTCTCATCTCGCCCCCTCCTCACCACGACATCTACTCGATTGAGGACCTGAAGCAGCTTATCTACGACCTCAAGTGCTCTAACCCTCGCGCTCGTGTCTCCGTCAAACTTGTCTCCGAAGTCGGTGTTGGTATTGTCGCCTCTGGTGTCGCCAAGGCTAAGGCTGACCACATCCTCATCTCTGGCCACGACGGTGGTACCGGTGCCTCTCGCTGGACTGGTATCAAGTATGCTGGCCTTCCTTGGGAGTTGGGTCTCGCTGAGACTCACCAAACCCTTGTCCTTAATGACCTCCGTGGCCGTGTTATCGTTCAGACTGATGGCCAGATCCGTACTGGTCGCGACGTTGCTGTTGCTTGTTTGCTCGGTGCCGAAGAGTTCGGCTTCGCGACGACTCCTTTGATTGCCATGGGTTGCGTTTACATGCGTAAATGCCATCTGAATACCTGCCGTCAGTTTTCCCTTACCTTTATTTGCAAGGTTGAATGCTAACTTGTTTACAGCTGTACGTTATTCATTCCAGATCTGATTGTTATGAGCCACCTCCATTGCACTTCCCGGACCTGGGATGGACGGATACTGTCTACATGCTGGAGACTCGGCTTGGTTTGTCCTATCTAAATTATATACATTTACTGATCAATTCTTTAGGTTGGTATCGCTACGCAGGACCCCGAGCTTCGCAAGAAGTTCCAGGGCCAGCCGGAACACGTGATCAACTTCTTCTACTACATCGCCAACGAACTGCGTGCTATCATGGCCAAGCTCGGTATCCGTACCATCAACGAGATGGTTGGCCGTGCTGAACTGCTCAAGGTCCGCGATGACATCCGCAACCCCAAGATGGAGAACATCGACCTCTCCCTCATTCTCACCCCGGCTCACTCGCTTCGCCCTGGTGTCGCCACCTACAACGTCCGCAAGCAGGACCACCGCCTTCACACCCGCTTGGACAACAAGCTCATTGCCGAGTCTGAGTTGGCCTTGGAGAAGGGACTGCCGTGCCGCGTTGAGTGCGATATTGTAAATACCGATCGCGCTCTGGGTGCCACTCTTTCCTACCAGGTCAGTCGCCGTTATGGCGGAGAGGGTCTGCCCCAGGACACCATTCACGCCAACATCAAGGGCTCTGCTGGTCAGTCTTTCGGTTCTTACCTTGCTCCTGGTATTACGCTGGAGCTCGAGGGCGATGCCAACGATTATGTCGGCAAGGGTTTGTCGGGAGGACGTCTCATCGTCTACCCCCCTCGTGGTGCTGCTTACAAAGCTGAGGAGAACGTTATCGTTGGTAACACCTGTCTGTACGGTGCTACCCGTGGTACTTGCTTCTTCCGTGGTGTCGCCGCCGAGCGTTTTGCTGTCCGTAACTCCGGCGCTACCGCTGTCGTCGAAGGTGTTGGTGACCACGGATGTGAGTACATGACTGGTGGTCGTGTGGTTGTTCTTGGCTCGACCGGCCGTAACTTTGCTGCTGGTATGTCCGGTGGTATCGCTTACGTCCTGGACATGAACCAGGACTTCCACTCCAAGGTCAACATGGAGATGGTGGAGGTTTCAGGCCTGGAAGACCCCACTGAGATTGCCTTCCTCCGCGGTTTGATCGAAGATCACCACCACTACACCGGCTCCGAATTGGCTGCTCGTATCCTCTTGGACTTCACCCGCGCTCTCCCTCACTTCGTCAAGGTTTTGCCTACCGACTACAAGCGCATCCTTCAGGAGGAAGCTGCCAAGGCTGCCGCTGCGAAGAAGGCCGAAACCACCCTTCCTGTGCTGCCTAGCGCTCCTGTGGAAAAGGAGAAGCCCAAGGCTGAGGACGCCAAGAAGGCAGAGCTGTTGGATATCGAGGACAGTGTCACCGACTCGAAGGTCGAGAAGAAGAGGACCGCTCTCATCCTCGACAAGACCCGCGGTTTCATGAAGTACAGCCGCCGCAGCGAGAAGTACCGCAACCCGGCAACTCGTACCCGCGATTGGGCTGAGCTTTCCAACCGTCTCACTGAGGATGAGCTCAAGTACCAGTCCGCTCGTTGCATGGACTGCGGTGTTCCTTTCTGCCAGTCAGACACAGGTTGCCCGATCTCCAACATCATTCCCAAGTGGAATGAACTGGTATTCCAAAATCAATGGCAAGATGCTCTCAACCGTCTGCTCATGACCAACAACTTCCCCGAGTTCACTGGCCGTGTCTGCCCTGCTCCTTGCGAGGGTGCCTGTGTCTTGGGAATCAACGAAGACCCTGTCGGTATCAAATCGATTGAGTGTGCCATCATCGACCGTGGTTTCGAAATGGGCTGGATGGTCCCTCGTCCTCCTCCTGTCCGCACCGGCAAGACTATTGCTATTATCGGATCCGGTCCTGCTGGTCTCGCCGCTGCCGATCAGCTCAACCGCGCTGGACACAGCGTGACCGTCTATGAGCGTGCTGACCGCATTGGTGGTCTGCTCATGTATGGTATTCCCAACATGAAGCTCGACAAGAAGATTGTGCAGCGTCGTGTTGACCTGATGGCCGCGGAGGGTATCAAGTTCGTCACCAACACTGCCGTTGGCCCCGACAGCGAAGTGTCCCTGGAGTCCCTGCGCAAGTCTAACGACGCTGTCATCATTGCCACTGGTGCTACTGTCGCCCGTGACCTCAAGGTTCCTGGTCGCGAGCTTGATGGTATTCACTTTGCTATGCAGTTCCTGCACCGCAACACCAAGTCTCTCCTCGATTCCGAATTGGCCGATGGAGCCTACATCTCGGCCAAGGACAAGCACGTCGTCGTCATTGGTGGCGGTGATACCGGTAACGACTGCATTGGTACCTCCGTTCGCCACGGCGCCAAGTCCGTTGTAAACTTCGAGTTGCTGCCCCAGCCTCCTCCAGAGCGTGCCCGCGACAACCCATGGCCCCAGTGGCCTCGCATCTACCGCGTCGACTATGGTCACTCCGAAGTCAAGACTCACATGGGCAACGATCCCCGCGAGTACTGCATCATGTCTAAGGAGTTTGTCGATGATGGTAATGGCCGCGTGAAGGGCATCAACACTGTCCGCGTCGAGTGGACCAAGAGTGCCACCGGTGGTTGGGACATGAAGACCGTTGAAGGCAGTGAGCAGTTCTTCCCTGCCGACCTCGTCCTGCTCTCTATGGGTTTCCTTGGCCCCGAGGACCGCCTTCTGGGTGACGAGCTTGAGCGCGACGCTCGCAAGAACGTCAAGACTCCTCCTGGACACTATTCCACCAACGTGCCCGGCGTGTACGCCGCGGGTGACTGCCGCCGTGGACAGTCTCTCATTGTCTGGGGTATCAACGAAGGTCGGCAGTGTGCTCGCGAGGTCGACACTCACCTCTCCGGCATCACCTCCCAGCTCCCTGTCACTGGTGGTATCGTTCGCCGCCCTGCCATTGACGCAGTCCGCCAGGCAACCGAGCAGACTGTTATCGCTTAAACAGATCAAACATAGAATTTCTGCACGTTGGACAGGCTCCTGCGCGACGACGATGATGACGGTCTATGAAAATTACCATGTCAAAAAAGCGGAAAAGAAAGTTTTCTTTACTGGATCAGCGGGGTTACATTTTGGTGGGATTATATTATGGTATGTGTCTCTGCGCGGTTATAGTAGACGGGGGTTATTCTTTCGATTTGCAATAAGCCTGATACATCATTGCGTTTTGCGACATCTGTCAGTTCTGGTTTTTTCTTTTACGAGGTGCTTGTGTGCTTTTGGGTTGCAGCGTCTTTCTCAAAAAAATATCCGGCAAGGTGTTGGAGCGTGTGCAATCTTCTTTTCGCTGTACATATTTTTTCGAGTCAATACAGACGATACTACTCCGTTCATATACAATATTCTACTCCAGATGGTAGCGATTCAATTTTGATCTAGTAATCCAACTGTGAGAATTACGAGCACTTTTGACTTGGCTGGCCAAAAACACACTGCCTTATTGATGTCAGAAACCGTCTCACCTCGTGTATGACTCTATGCACGTATCTACAACCCTAAAGGTACGTACTCCCTACTTGAGGGTGGTTTATTTCTGCCGCGTTCTAATTGGCCACGTAGGCTATAGGCGTATGACATAATGCTTTGATCAGGAACGTGACTTTGATGATTATTGTTCCAATTATTTAGATGAAACTCGAAGACAACTCGCACCGCTTCCACAGCTTCAAGGTTCCAGAATCAACTTCTCCTGTCTTTGTTGGCGTCTATAATCTGCAGCATCATGGTTTTACCTGCAGACCAGCGTAAGAAGATTCTCAGGATCTTAATGACCTCCTTGCTTCTGGACCTGGTATGATCCGCATCCCAAAGCTCCTCAAGCCAGTCTAACTCTTGCTAGATATCATTCACGTTCATTCTCCCCCTCTTCCCCTCTCTCCTCACCTTCTACCGCACCCGCGACCCGTCCCCGACATCGTTCCTGAACCGCATCTTTCACTACCTAAACGCCTACAAGAACGCTTTTGCCAAACCCATCGACTCCCGCTATGACATCGTCCTCCTCGGCGGGGCCCTGGGCTCGCTCTTCTCTCTCCTCCAGGCGATCGCTGCCCCTTTCATCGGCCGCCTCTCCGACAAGCATGGCCGCCGCACCGCCCTCCTCGCCTCAATGGCCGGAAACACCATTAGCGTCGCCCTCTGGGTCGCCGCCACAGACTTCCGCACGTTCCTAGCCAGCCGTGTCGTCGGCGGCCTGAGCGAGGGCAACGTCCAGCTTGCGCACGCCATTGCAACGGATATCAGCGACCCGAGTCAGCGGGGTTCAACAATGGCGCTTGTAGGGGCTTGTTTCAGCATTGCGTTCACGTGCGGGCCTGCCCTCGGCGCGTTCCTTTCCAGTATCACCACCGTGACGGATAACCCGTTCGCAACGGCCGCGGGCGTCTCGCTCCTCCTTATCATTGTCGAAACGGCATACATTTACGCCTGCCTCCCGGAGACGCATCCCCGTCTCACTAATCTCGCTTCCAAATCCGTATCCACATCCGCAACACCCACTACCCCTGCCAGCCCGTCTGCCAAAACTTCCTCCGGAATTAAGCGGCAGCACACCAACAACCCTGCTATACTAAACATTCTTCACCTCCTCTTTCTCCTCCCCTTTTCTGGCATGGAATTCTCCCTCCCCTTCCTCACAGCAACATTCTACACCAACTCCACCGCCTCGCCCTCCGCCCTCAACGGCCGCCTCCTCTCCACAATGGGCCTCATCGCATCGCTCCTCCAAGGCACCGTCGTCCGCCGCCTCCCGCCCCTCCTAACCGTCCGGATCGGTGTTGTGGCCGCAGCGATCTCGTTCTTCCTCCTTGCGCGCGTGCAGTCTCTCGCGGGGCTATATATCGCCGCGAGCTTTCTCGCCATCACTAGTGCGACGGTTGTGACGGGATTAAATAGTCTTGGGAGTCTGGAGGCCGCGGAGGAGGAGAGGGGTGTTGTGTTGGGGCGGTTGAGAAGCTGGGGCCAGGTCGGACGCGCGGCGGGACCGGTGCTGTTCTGTTCGTTGTTTTGGTGGGTTGGGAGAGAACTTGCGTATCTGACTGGAGGGGTGGTCATGCTCGGAGTTTGCGTGGGTGTTTTTGTGGGGTTGAAGAGTCCTTCCAGTGGTGATGCTGCTGGTAAGGCTGGACGGAGGAAGGAGTAGATATGGTAATACGGTAATATTGAGTGATCTTGGAAAGTGGTGCGAGTCGATTTGCATTGGATGATGCATGTATGCATATAATGGATTTGAATCTAGGCGCTGCTGGCCAGCCATATTGCAATGCTTGCATTCAGGGTATAAATAAAACATAGTATACAGTTCTTGAACAGCAACAACCTAAGAGAGGAGATTGTCTTGGCCTAGTCCATACATTAACTCCACTCCGCGGTTTATCCTAATTCATCCATCAATGCAGTTTAGTCATGGCCTGTGTCTGTAAAAACGAAAAAGAACGAGAATCAAAACGACATCCCAGCTTCCCCTCCACCATGCCAATATCTCCTCTCCAGTTCCCGACGCGAAGAGGTCCCGGCCTCACCGTCACTCGACTGAAAGCAAAACCCCGGCGCCGGCGGCGGCCGCTCCAACGAGCCCCTCGCCTTCCCAATCAACCAATCCGTCAGGGTAACAAACTTGGCCGTACGCTCCCACCCGGTCGCATCATCCGCATGCTCAATCGTCTGCGACAGCACGCGGCCCTCCTCATCGAAGGAGAAGATAAACAGCCCCGTGAACTGGTCGTCGCTGGCGAGCTTGAAGATCGGCGCGTCGCCGCCCAGAAGCACGCTGAGTCCTTTGTTCGTCCCGGTTGTGCTGGTGCTCGCGCTTGTATTTGAGCTTTCCCTACTTATCGTAGACGTAGGAGTAGCTTGGGCGTCTGGTTTCGAAGGTGCGGATGAAGACGAGGACGGCGTTCGTTCCGTCCGCCACCGAACAACTAGCCTCTCGTCCCCCCCTTCACCCTCATCGCCGATGTGGCCATCCAGGACCGTTCCCGCGCGAACGATGCGTTCGCTGAGGATCTGCAGCTTGACGTTCCCGACCAGCGGGACGCTGCTCCATGCCACCGGAACGGCCCAGAGTGCTGCGCGGTAGAGGGTGCGGCCTTTCACGGTGGGAAGATGCGGATGTGTCGATGGGAATAAGTGCAGCGTTACACTGGGGGAGAGGATGTGCGGAGGGAGCGGGTTTGTGAGGATTGTCGGGAGGAGAGGGGAAAGGACTCGCAGTGCTACATAGGTTCCAAGTTAGCCATTGTATTCCCAAGGCAGGGGAGAAAACCAGAGGGGGACGAAGGAAAGGTACTTTTTCCAAGTTTTATGATCCGTTCATCGGGGGGTTGGTGGTCGCTTTCGCCCTTCGGGATCGGGTCGTCGGTTACAGAGTATTTCGGGTTGAAGGAGACGGCAGATTGATGGGGGAAAAGTGGTAATGAATTCAGACTCGGGGATCGGGGGGATATTGAGCGAGGGCTTGAGTTTGGATAGAGAGGGACGTCATTTCGGGGCAGGGGGGCGTGGACCAGAGGTCTGAGGTCTGAAGAGGCGCATCTTGTTCGGGAGGGTCTGGTTCGAGGGTGATGGAGGCGGGTGCGAATGTAAGAGGTAGGATGAGAAGAAGAAGGAACAGCGAGCTTCGGCATCGCTAGAGGTTGATTATTGGATTAATGCATTAAGCGCTGTATCGTAGAGGCGAGGAACGTGGTATTCTGGAGTAGACGAAAGGGAAGAAGTTCTGGAATTTGCGATGGAGTTCAAAAAGTTGGATTGATTTCCTTGGAAGATGACGTCCTTGCCTCCGACCCACTTGCATACTTAGTCGAGTAACAAACAATGTTATCGGAATTTTTAATCTGAAATGGTATCAATTACAGTAGGTAGCGAATAGATCTAATAGTCATGTAGTCATCAAGCTAGTTCATCATCGTCGTCCTCCCCAGTATACCGCCGCTCCGCCAAATCCCGGATCTTATCCTCCAAAACACCCCGGCCATATCGCTGCGCAACCTTGATAGCTGCCTCGACCATCTTCCCATTGCGGTCCTTCATCAAGTGTACTAATTCAAGCGCCTTCATGCCTCGGTCCTCGCCCTCTCGGCACTCAATCGCCAGCAGCTGCAGCAGAATCTTGTCAACCTCCAATTCTTTCCGCGAGAGTTCAGCACGCTGAGTGGCCGTAGCATGGGTGGATGAGAGCAGATCTTTGAACAGTGAAAGAAGAACATTGCTCCGGACAAAAGATTCCTCGAGACGCGTGCTATCGTTGCGCACACTGCTCTCTTCCTCCTCATCCTGCGCTTTCGGCTTATCGGAAATGGGTATCCGGAATTCGAATTCGCTGAGCATTGGTCGGGGGAAGTAGGGGTAGCGGTCTCCTCCCTTTAGAATGATACAGTGGAATTTATCCTGCGCGACGGCGACAGGCCAGTATGATTCCTCCTTACGGCCACTTGCCAGACGTTCTAGCTGCTTTGTGTCGAGTAGCGGCACCCAGCGCGCCTGACCGGGCGTCCGCCAGTGCTGGAGGATGAGTAGTACACCTTCCGAGTCGTAGATGCAGGGGTCCTACTTTTTGTTAGCTGGCTTTCAAATGCAGAGGGCGATACTTACGCCAGTATCTGAGAAGAAAACACTCTTCAATTCAGCCCCCTCAGGGATAGCCACGACGTCCTCGTTCTGACAGATCTCGTCACGCTTGACATTCTCCACGGAGTAACGCAAGGTTGCTGTCCGTCCGTCGCTCCCTAATGGCCCGTTTCCAATTGTCATAATATAGTCCCGCCAGGCCGCGCAGGTCACCGCCGGACTCTTCTGCCTATATACTCTGTAGGGCGTGCCGTAGAGGGTGTATACACGGACGTAGTCTTTCGTTGTCACCGCAACAATATATGATTCACTTAGCGCCAGCGCTGCTCCAGTTAGCAGGTGCCTCGCACACTGGGGGAATGGTAGATTTGTACCTCTGATATGCTCTCCCGGGGGTAGTTGCGTTCTCCAGTCCGCTCGAGCGGTCCACGTTTCGTGCGGACGGTAGAAAATCGTGGCAGGCCCGTCGCTCGGATTGTTCGAGAACAGAGCCCCGTGTTCATCTAACACCGTCAGTACGCGTATATGATAGGCTTAGTTAGACATACTCAAGCAAGCCCGGTCATAAAGATACGGGTCCGTAAAGTGGAAATCACGGTGCAGCTCTCGGTCGTAGAACTCGACCGTCACCGTATTATGCGTCTCCTGATCAACAGTCCAGACGGCACCCGTCAGATTCAAGCCTACTTCGTCAGCACACATGCAAAGCATTGACGTGGAGAGGACTTACAAAGATACCGGCGGTTCCCTCTCCACGGCGTGCTACCAGGCTGAAGCGGCGGATGGACCTTAGGCTTCGCAAACGAAGTCAACAGCCGCTTATCAGCGTGCCCGTCAAGATCATCTAGGTGGTCGTTCGTCCGCTTCCCGAGTCCGTTCATACCCTCAGCATAACCGGCTCCATCGTCGTCCTCAACAAAGTCCTCCATATCCTGGTCATAACCCAGGATATCATCCAGAGAATCAACGCTACCCAGTCTATTCCTACTGGGTACATCCTTCGGCCGATTCGCCAACAGCTGTCGCGCATTATCAGAAATCTCCGCCAACGCACCAGGGAAAATGGGAGCAGCCTGTAGCGGTTTGTGAAGTAGAGCCTCGTGGGCCGCGGACAAGAACCCATCATAGATAAAAAGCTCCCCGTCGGACGTTGTGAGCGAAACGGAGTTCTTCGTCGGGTGCCAGGCGACATTAATCACATTCGGAAAGTCATACCCCTGCAGCACCTTTTGCGTCTTGCTCTCCCAGAGCAGAACCTGGTTGTCCTTGGCGGCTGTTACCAAAAGCGCGCCATTCGGTGACCAGGCCATGGCCGTGATATCCCCGTTATGTCTACCGCCAAACGTCATCTCCTTCTTCCACTCGCCTACCGAGTACACCGCAACATCCCGAGTTGCATCGGCCGCCGCAAACGCAGTCCCATCGGGGTGCCACACTATCCTCGCAGTTGCTTCATCTTCGGGTTCGAGTCGCCGGATGACACCATCGAGTTTCCGCACCAGCTCCGGTTCCTCTGTATCCATCGAGTAAAGGTACACAATTCCATCGGTACAGGAAACAGCGGCATACCGCCCGTTTGGATCGAATGTGATATGCTTCGCCCCCTTCGGTTGCTCGCGAAGGTACTTGACCTTGGTCATATCGTCGATATTCACCAGCTTTACCGTAAGTTCACTAACGCCGTCAGCCTCAAGAAACATAGTCAAACGGAAAGAGTATAACTCACTCGCTCGCAACCGCAACCCACTCCTGATCCTTCGTGACCGCAATGTCCCGTACAGGAAGCGCGCTTCGGACAAGTAGCTTCTCCATCCGCCCCGATTGAACCTCATACTGCCAGACTGTTCCATCTTCCGCGCCCATGAAGAAGTATTCACTCTGCGTTTATCAGCCACGCCCACTCGTAATTTTACCCTTCCGACGGAGATTATATGGTAATTGCATACTGTAGCCCCAACCCCGAGATGTCCATCTGCGCCCTCCTCGACGGTCTTCGGCTCCCCATCTTGTCCGACGGTGTAGATCCGGATCGCGGAGTTTGAACCTCCAGTGACAATGTATCGACCGTCCGGTGTGTATGTTAGAACTGTTGTTCCGGGTGTGTCTATTCATGCACCTGTCAGCTTGCGCAATTGCGGCCCAGTTGGCTTGAACTGAATGGAGTACGTACGGGCTGGCCTGCCTCTAGGCCGCATTGCTTCAGACATTATTGCGAATCAAAGAAACTGAACTGAGATTATGGAATCACCGCCCCTCCTTTCAGCATGTCTTAATTATCCAAGACGCTCATGCAAGTCGGACTTCCGGACCCCAGGCGCGGAGGGAGACGCGTTGCGCCGCGAAACGCGTTACGTCCGTATCCGGTAATGAAAGGGTTTAGGGCACAGGGTCAGGGCACCGCTCATCAGCTTCAGAATAGCCTTGAAGACTTGAAAGTTCACCATGCTTGAATTCTACCGAAATATTATACCATATCTATTTGAGGCCTAGCTACGGGGACCCCCATCAGCTGCAAGGAAATCAAAGTCCGCCCCGTCCTGAGCCTGGTTCACCGACCGCTCATACAAGCCCCGATATCCTCTTCGTCTCGGTCTTGCCTCTTCGCTCATCACTGCCTTGCGAGCGTCAATCCGCGCCTTCAATTCTTCATCCGAAATCTCAAGTTGAAGTTTTCTGTTCTCAACATCACAGGTAATCCGGTCACCCGTCTGCACAACACCAAACGGCGACTCGGGGAGCGCCGACTCCGGAGAAATATGAAGAACGATCGTTCCCCCCGCTGTGCCGGACATCCGCCCGTCGGAAATCCGAAGCATATCCTTCACACCTGCGGCTGCGAGCTTTCGCGGGATAGGCAGCAGACCGGCCTCAGGCATACCGGGGTTACCGATCGGTCCGATGCCCTTGAGGACGAGGACTGAGTCAGGGGTGACTTCGAGATCGGGGTCATCGATCCGTTTGGCAAGGTCTGCGGAGCTTTCGAAGACTACTGCTGTGCCGGTGTGGGTGAGAAGCGTGCGGTATTTTGATGCGGAGGCTTTCATCACTGCACCGCTGGGCGCAATGTTTCCGGTCAGGACGATGAGTGATGAGGAGGGGTAGAGGGGGTCGGATAATGGCCTGATGATCTGCCGAGAAAGAGGGAATTCTCGGAATGGCGAGGAGTCTAGGACCTCCCCTAGCGTTTGGCCTGAGATGGTCATGGCGGACAGGTGAAGAAGTGGACGAAGAGTATGCAAGAGCGCTAACATGCCGCCGGCATTATGAAAATCGTTCATATAATTGTCGCCGCTTGGCTTGAGGTCTACCAGCAGAGGAGTCTTGCGGCCGACCTCTTCGAAGGTCTGAAGTGTTATCACGCCTTGGACTTCCGGGTGTCGATTGGCGATAGCCATTAGATGTACTATTGCGTTCGTTGAACCGCCGATTGCTTGAAGCACGGTGATTGCGTTCAAGAAAGATTCTTTTGTCAGAATGTCCTGAGGCTTCCACGTGTTGCGCGCTGCTCGTACCGAATTTGCTCCTGTTTCTTCGGCGACGCGGGCTCTTGCAGATGACACTGCTGGCGCAGAGGCTCCTCTTAGCGGCATCATGCCTAAACCAGCAGTGGTACATGCCATTGTGCTGGCGGTTCCCATGACGCCGCAAGTTCCAATCTGAATGCGTCAGAAACCCGTCAACATGTTGAGGACTGATTACTGGAGACACAGACCGTAGGAGCCAGCTCCTCATTTATCTCCGAGATTTCCTCAATATCGATCTCTCCCGCGCGGAAAGCGGCCCAGTTATTGCGGCAATCCGTGCAAGCACCTATCCTCTTCCCCCGATAGCTCCCAGGCATCATCGGGCCAGTGATAAGAGGCAAGACCGGCTTATTCGCCGATATCCCGCCCATCAGCTGCGCCGGAACAGACTTGTCGCATCCTAGCATCGTTAGCCAACTTCATTAATGCTCCCCTTGTGCGTCGGGAAAGTATACCCCCGATCATCACACAGGCGTCCATAGGCTGAGCGCGGATCATCTCCTCCGTATCCATACTCATCAGATTCCGCAGGAACATGCTCGTCGGGTGCGAGAATGATTCATGCACGCTTATAGTCGGGAACTCGACAGCAAGGCCACCGTTGAGATGGATGCCACGCTTGGCGGCTTCTATAAGCTGCGGCACGTTTCCATGGCAGGGGTTGAAGCCGGAATAGGTATTTATGATGCCAATGATGGGCCTTGAGAGAGCGTCCTCGGAGTAGCCTAAGGCCTTCACGAAGACTTTTCTAAGAAAAAGGGAGAAATGGGCATCGCCGTAAGAGGTTAGACCTTGTCGGAGACCTGTAATAGAAGAAATGGGGGTTGACAGGTCGTAGTCATCGGGTATTTCGGAGGGTTCGTTTTGCTCCATGGCTTCGACTGCGGATAAGATGAAATAAGCGGATGCTGGATCCAATTGTTCTGAGATTGCATATTTTGAACCTTTGGATGATGAGATCGGCTCTAAAAGTAATACAATCGGCGCAAGTCCGCGCAACCCGGAATCTTTTCCAGGATTATTAGAACGGCTCCAATCCAATTGGTCTTTCTCCAAGCAGATTGGGAACTTCCACTAGTTCTATAGCAAAGAATCAACACTTCCCCGCAATTACCCCGCTTGGTTTGTAGAATTATATAAGGTATGTGCTCTAAACGCCGTATGTACAGAAAGCAAGCCATTCTAATTATGAACATCATGCAGGGAAGCGCGATGTTATCCGCACCCGGATATCGTTCTTCGGCAGAAAGGCTGCGCTGGAGATCTTGTGCTCTGGGATGTCAAAATCCTTTCCCTTTGCCGGCTCAACCTGCCACAGAGACACAATGGCCGCAGACAAGGCCAGGATCTTTTTCTCTGCAAAAGCCCGGCCTTTGCATGCAGGCACTCCGCCGCCAAATGGAGTTATAGTATCAAGCTTTGCACACTTCTTGCCGGTTGTTGGGTCCGTCTGGATGAACCTCAAAGGGTCGAATTGATCGGGGTTGGGGAATTTCTCGGGATCGTTCTGGAGAACGCCATGAGGGAGGACGATCAGTTCGTCCTTTTCCAGGGAATAGGACCGAGGTCCCGACTGGCCTGCACTTGTGGCCTCTTCTTTTGTCTCTTTGAGGGTCAGGGCTGAGGTCAGCTGTCGGAAGGAAATCCCTGCTGAATCCAAGCGCAGAGTTTCATAGAGCGTCGCCTTCAGAAGCTCACAAGAATCGCACAGCCTATCTAGGTCGATAGATAAGCTTGGCGGCTCTAGAATGGGGAAACCAGTTTCCTCCCTGCTCGGTCTGGACACCTTCACAAACGGGGCAATCTCGTTGCGAATATCCTCCAGAAGCGTGGGATTGGCATATAACCGGAGAAGGTGGTAAAACACGATGTTAGGTGAGTTCCCATTCATCGCCCAGAGTAGGGACAAATGTGCAGGTGCGCTCTCTTTTGGCGACAGTCCCAGATCCTTTGCCATGCGAACTCGTTCCTTGATGGGTTCCGAGACATCCTCAAGGTCACGGAGATCACGGAACTCCATTCCAAGCTCCTTTCCCTCATCCCATATCAGCAAAGCATGATGGAATACTGTGAGGATGTCTAAAAGTCGGTCTCTGGAAGCATATGCTTTGGAAATCCCCGGTGTCAACCAGCGAGGAGGTCCCATGGCTAAAGTAGTGAACTGATCATCAATGCTCCAAATATCCGCAAGCAACATCGGAAAAGCATCCAGAATGCCACTACCAAAAAGTGAGGTCGTTGTCACGCTGCCCACGAAATACCTGATGAGCGCAAAGAAATCCACCTCGCAGGCTGCTTGGCCCTTTCCATCGATAACAGTGACATCGGCCGGGCGCTCCCATGGCATCTGGTCAATCACGGCGTGGGAGGAAGTCACTAAATTAGGGGTCTCTCGCTCGATAAATCGAGCAGCTGCCGCCGAAGTCTGAGACAACGACGGCTCATGCATGAATTGATTAGGAATGTTGTGAACAAAAACATCATGATCGGCTGGATTCAACTTTCCAAAAGCGCCCCGGTCGCCAAAGATCTTTTTCGAGACATGATTTATAAGAGACGCTGACGTTACGCCTCTAAAAGTCAGGACAGACCTAACCATCGTCGGCGACATGACCACATTGTGTTTGGCGCCACCCAGCATGATGCGAAATACAGGTTCTTTCATACTTTGTCTACTATAATTAGCCGTGCGTACCGAAGAGGCGGATGTTATAGACTGACCTGGCCTCCTGGAGGAAGTCCATATAGTTCCGAGCAAACAAGAGACTGTGTCCAATCCATGGGATCCAATACGGCACTATCCTAGGCTGGCGCGGTTGAGAGGTGGTAGTCTTCACAGCGCGACTTTGAAGACCGCTGAAAATGCGTGTGAGTACGAGTACAGATGATAAGATGATTATCGTAGCAATAGCCAGCTGCTTCAGCTGCAGCCCTTCGAGGGAAGCTTGTATCATGCCCATCACTGTGATCCCATGTAGATTTGTTCTTGATGTCTCTGGAGCTGAAAGAAAAGCTGGACAAGAACTCCCCAAAAAAGAAGATCTATGGGAAAACCTTGAAAGAATTAAAAACAGATGAACTCTCTAAAACACCCATCAGGAACAACAGATCCAGGAGACACTTTTTGGGATTTAAGAAAGTCAGGAGGCGACAGAAGTGGTTCAACCTTGGTCAAGGCACGTAATTGCCGTACGGTAAATTACGGATGACCTCAGTCCTCGCTTACGGACTGAAGGGCGTGGAAGCAGAAAGCAGAGGAATCGAGTTTACAGATATATTTCAATGATTTAGCATTCCCAATTGGTCCTATATACAGTCATTTGCAGCCATGAATTCATATACAGCGTGATTGGAGAGGTATTGAACAACAGTATCAGCTGTAAGGCAATGTGGAGCATGCCACCTGGCGCAATAAGCTTGATCAATATTAATGCTCACTTTGCAGGGCCTTCTGAAGAGCCGAACTCTCTGCTTCATACTTGCTGATTTTGTTCTGCGAGTTGTACACCTTCTCCAGAAGCCATTGAATACGCCCTGTTAATTCTCGCGGCTGCTTCGGTAGCTTCCCAAGTAAGAGGAGTTCCTCTTCGTATGTCCCAATGCTCTTGTTCTCTTTGCTGATTAGCTGCGACAGAACCTCGAGCTCCATACGATGGCTCAAGGTCTTATTGTCAGTCAACCGCTTAAATACTGCCTGGTAGACCGGCCGACCAGGCTTTACTCGTTCAGGCGAACCACCGGCAGTGACAATTGAAATGAGTTCCGCCTGCTCGAGTGCTCGAAGACTGGCTTGTCCGTTGGACTTGAACAAATCGGATTGAAGAACTTGGTTGTATGGAACGCTACCGTTCTTGGAACGCGCCAGCGTTTTGATCAGGTGCCAGGCCTGTTGATGAGTCCATTGCTGCGACTCAGTTTCTGAGTTCAGAATGAACATCTTCAAGATTTCCGACGCTGATTGCTCCACAATACGATTGACCGCGGCTACGGCATTTGTTAGCGCTGTATGACCAAGAAAGAAGTCAAAACGAACCTCGTGGTGTTTCTCCGGCCTCGATACGGTGTGCCATAAATTCGAGATCCGTCACCCGCCCTCCTAACACGGAGATACAGCTATCTAGTTCGACCAAATCCTCCGGCTTGTGAGCAGGCTTATTCTTACTCTTGGCTTCATACTCCAAATGGCTGAGTACGTATCGCCGACCGACTTCAAGAGAGCAGTCACCCAGGGAAATGGTTCGAAAGACCGAGTTCGGCAAGGCTTTGCTCAAAGGCTTCGCGAAGGACACGTCGGTGGTTAGAAAGATGACATGTGCAATGTTGCCAGTGGCCAAGCCAGCAGCCCACTCTGTGATCTTATCGTACACCACGCTGCTTTCTGGGTTATGCAGATAGTTGTCGATAACCACCACCGGGCGCAGTTCCGGATGGGCTTCCAGATACTCCTCATCAGTGAGTTGTGCATCCGAGTCCGTTTTCTTCCGGTTTTCAAGTGTGATGCCCTTCAAGGCTATGGCGGTGTTCTGCCAGATGTTGCTGAGTTGAGCGTCCAATGTCTCTGAGAACCCGGCTTTCGTTCCAATCATTCCCTGTGCAGCAAGATCGATAAAGCTGCTGATACTGTTCATCCAGGAGAATACCGGGCGATAGCCTACTTGGCTGGCTGCACGAGCGATCTTCGCCGAGTCGCCTCTGGCGTCTTGAATCTGTTTACAGTCGATGACCAGCTTGTACTTATGGTCTTTGAGGGTTCGGTCAAGCACCAGTTCACGCTTTCCTGAGCCGCGCGGACCGTGAATGACAATAAAGGTTTCTGCATTCTCCATCAGCCAGGATTGGAGCTGAGCGATAAGACCCTGGCGGTCTTCCCAGATGGCTGTTAGTCCGTGCTCATCGGACTTGTTCTGTCCAAAATAGATATTCGCCTTGCTGACTTGGTATCGCACCCACTGGACGAGTTTGTTTCCTTCCGTATGGAGCGTTGCCTTAACCTTCATTTTGATGAAGAAGGTACGGATCGGGTCAAAGACAGTCACTGTGATGGCTGCAATAAGAGCAGCAATGGCGGGGATTACTATGCGAGGGTGATTCAAAAGCCAGTCCTTGATCAGGGAGAATCGAATCTTTCGCTCATACTTAATCTTCACACGCGTGCCTGACTTGCCCCCGCCCTCTTCGGGGGGTATTGTAAATCCGTGGACACAATTCTTAGCCGTAACGGCATTGCTAGGACGGGTAAATTCCACGAAGGCATATCTGGGGGTTACTTTTGAGTCTGCGGGCTGTCGCTGAATGTCCCGCAGCTTGCCATATCGACGAAAGACTGTGTAGAGGACTTCCGTGGATAAATCCGCCGCTGACCCTTCGGGTACGGCTGGGTGAAATTCGACTCTGATACGCTGGCTAGGGATACGATAAAGGTCTTCGATCCACGGTACTCCCTGCACGAGCGAAGCCGTCGCTTGTTGGAGAGGATTGAACCAAGGCCGGATAGGCTTCTTCTTTAAATGATCTTTAATGGCCGCCTCGATCTCGGTGTCTGCGGCTCCGGAATTGCGGGTGTACTTAATAAAAGCACCGCCCTCGCGGAATCGCGGTATGATGTCTTTGACACGGATATTCAGGTCCTGCGGCAACACCTGGCTGATTATACGTAACGGATCAGATGCTGCAAGGTGTGGCCGGTTGATGCGCTTCAGCGCCTTCTCATACGACTGGGTGCCATCGAGCGGACCCAGTAGTAGGAGCGACTGAAGCTTTGATGGAAAGATGTCTATAACTTGTTAAACATATTTATTTGTAGAGCACAAGGGGAGGCGATTTACTGTTGATGAAAATTAGGCCTTCGTTCTCTCCCAGTTCGATGTGGCCAGCCTCAAGCGAGCTGACATGTGACGAGCTGATTGTACTGGAGTGCCGTGCAGTCAAGGATGGCCGGAGAGGGCGACAAGCAGCGGAGCTTCTCCAGTACGGTAGAGGCCGACAACCATGGGACACTCTGCCAGCAAACAGAGCTCGCATCATGACTGCGAGTGTGACAACATGTTGGAGGACAGTTGGACGAGCACACCTCACCTCAGAACTGAGATGCTGCCCGACTTGGGATGAATGACGTCAAGTATCCGGGGATCAATTCAACTAAGGTTGAATTTGAAATACCGATCAAAACACTAAAATAGATTACCAGTATGTTCTGGTACTGTCATAACCTCATGATATTTACACCGCCAACCAAACAGAGTCTCAACTCCGGATCTCAAATTATTACCCGCGACCACCGACAGCTTTCATCAGCACTCTCCATCGAAACCTATACAGAATTCTGATTCCATACAGAGGAGATATGGGTTGGTTTTGGTCCAAGTCCTCGACTCCGAAGGATGAGTCGCAGCCGACTGCGCAGAGTCCACCAACAGAGAGCCTCTCATCACCGCAACCACAACCACAATCGCATTCACAACCACTCAGTCGAGAAGAAAAAGCAGATGCGGAGTTCAAGAAGCTATGGGCCGACTTAGAAAGCGACATTAATCAACCTGCCTCCTCACAAACTCAACAGCCATCATCCACCTCAAAATCCGACATTGTCACTCCGCCAGCATCTATAGCTCCCGAATCCCTCTATCCCGATACCATGTCCTGCCGCTCCGCCTTCGACTATGCCTTTTTCTGCCAATCACTAGGTGGCCAATTTGTGAATGTCTATAGATACGGTGAGCTGCGGTCGTGCAGCGAACACTGGGAGAATTTCTGGCTGTGTATGAAGACGCGGACGTTCTCTGATAAGGAAAAGTCACGGATTATACGGGACCACTACCGAAAGAAGGCGATCAAGTATAAGACTGGACCAAGTAGTGAGGATGTCTGGGATGTGCGGATGGAACCGGTCAAGAATCCGTTCCAGGGAGATTTTGGTGCTTTGGAGAGGGAGATGCAGGCCGAAGAAGAAGCACAGGAGCGAGCGCGACATGCTGCTTAGCCTTCTCCTTGTGAGCGGCCCTGCCCTTGGACGTTGGTGAATGTACTAATGTCTGAAAGTTAGATATCTTGCCCCTTGTGCCTGGCGCTGACATGTACCATACTGTATAATATGCCAAAACCTGTCAATGAACAAAGAAATGAACCTAACCACCAGTCTTTTATGTTTCAAATGAAAGCATCCTTGTGAAAATGCTGTTCTCTTCCTCCGAACAAAGCTGCTTGGCTTCTTTGTTCCCATTGTCATTATTCTCGTTCATGTCGTCTGAACTTGCTTGGACAATGAAGACATATAAGGTCGAAGCCTCGCCCTCGGATTCGAAGCACATTTGGCACTGGGGAAGTTCCACTCTGTCTGACACAGGTCTCACTCTTCTTAAAAAGTCCATTTCGAGCATTTAACATGCCTTCCCTCTTCAACCTCGTCGATCGTGTGGCCGACATAGTCATATCAGTTATTCACCCAAGACGTTCGTCGTCTCCCCCGCCAGAACCAGCGTACAGCACTCCGCCACGCTCACCTTCTCGTCTCGGCTGTCATGGTCGACCTGAACCGGATGAACCACTTTCTGACTACCCTCAGCGACCTCGTGCAACCCCGTTCGCTAAAATCCGTCGACCTCAAGTCCCCAGGGCTAACAGCCACAGCGAAAACAGCCGCAGATACTTCCGCACCTCGCGCCAGGCCAAAAACGTACACTGGGGTCACGTCACCGAAGTCCCCAGTAACTCGTATCTTCCCGGCAATTCTGGGATAGAAAACTACCACAGCGGGGAAGGCCGCACCATGCATTACATTTATACCTCTGACGATAGCACAGTCAATGCCGGGCCAGGCGGCAGTCGGAAGCCCAGTGCTAAAAACGCGGGCTCAGACTCGGACTCGGACTCTGACAGCTACGAAGAAAAACGCTATCCGCACGCTGCCTTCCACTCTCCTTCCAAGTCAACCACCTGGAAGGGCGCCCCGGACAATAACAGTAACCCGCCTCGGCACATCCCCCTCCACCGCACCCTCTGCCCCGGCAAGTCGATCCTCAAGCCACCAACTGCCACAGACAACGAGATGCTCATCCGCAATCTCTGGTCAATGATCATCCAGTCGGACCAACGTCTCAACTACACGTACGAGTTTCTCTCCGGAGTCTTACTCGTCGGCGATGAGGTCCTTGATACGATTTTCCAGATCAGCGAATTCGCCATGTGTGAAGACGCTACCCGAAATTCGCCCCGACAAGGGGCGAGCCGGGGAACGAGGGCTGGAGACAGGGCCATGCGGCCAAGGACCCCTAGTCCGCCGCCAGATCAGTCTTTGCGGCGGTCATCGCCAAAGCAGGCGCTTAGCGGGTTTCCGAAGGGGGAAAGCATTCAGGAAGAGGACGAGGAGTGAGGAGTAGTAGCGTGACTTGGGTAAGTTGGCTGTGCTTACATCTACTTACCAGGATATGACCGAGCAGATAAACAAGTCTCGGTAAGATTGTTGCTCAGTGGTATCTTGGACCCGGTAGTTGGCTCTTCTATGCAATGTGCTTGCTATAGAGCCGGGGGAGAGGAATAAACGTATATGAATGCGTACGGACTCAAAAGGAGTCCGAGGTCTAGCAAGGAGACATCTCCTTTATTTACGAAGGCGACAATCGCTAAATGTTTGGCATCTAGTGTCGATGCCAGCGAGAGGTTGAACAGACGGACAAACCGTATACTTACCTTGAGGGTATAGGACCCTTAATGTTGTCAATGAGATTATATATATATATTTATATATACATGCCTTTTCTTTTGTTACCAATAGAACCGATTTTTTCAAGGGAACATTTTCTAAAATATAATCCTCCCCTCAGCTTGAATGGCTACACGTACAAGATAAGCTGGCAAAGGAAAATACATATAAATAACATGTGCCTAGGGATTTTCACTCACTAAGTAGTAAGTAATAGCTGATGGGGGTTCAGTGAATAGAGATCACCTATGTTGAACAATGCATGTTTTGACCAACAGTTATAAGGTATACGGTACCAATTGCCATCCTGGACATGATCCGGGCAATAATCAATAGTTGATACAACTAGGTGCAGGTGCAGTACAAGAATTGCTGCTATGAAAGATTGTCCACGTGATTGTGTGCTGTACTGCCATTGAGGAGTAACCTGGATGTTTCCAGACCCTGCAGACACTACCGACAGTACTCTGCATGACTTCAAACAATCTTTAGCGGCGATGGAAAGTAATATCCTTTGTCAAGAGATAGCCTCGGCCGGGCCATACAGCCTAGTCTGCAAAAGACAAGATACCATCACGATGAGTCAAGAATATCTCGGACAATCTTATCAGAAGGCTCGTGATAGTTAGGCCAAGCTCCACTATCACCGGCTGTCGGGGCTGGTTATCAACTTATCAGTGGCCTCTGCTCCTTTGGGGTGGTGTTGGAGAGTTGGAGATTTGGAGTAATAATTTCCTGTGGGTTATTATTTGCTCGTCCAGCACTTGGAATCTAAATGTCTCCTTTTTCTGGCCTCGATCAATAGAACTCCTTGTACTGCCGAGAAGATGTATGACCTCGTCATCACCAATGGAATCTGCGTTACGGCATCCGATGTAGCGCCCCTCGACATCGCCATACAAGGCGAGAAGATCGCGTTTCTGGCTCCTGCAGGGTCGTTGTCGGATCAAGGGACCAGGGTGATAGATGCGGCCGGTGGCTATATCATGGTAGGTTGGAAGCCGTGACTCGTGCAATGCTCCATGACTGAATTCTGAACCACAGCCCGGCGGTATCGACTGCCATGTCCATCTTCAGGAGCCGAGCATGTTCGGCAAGGGCTCATCGGCCGATGATTATGAATCGGGGACGCGATCCGCCATCGCCGGAGGAAACACGACCATCGTCACCTTTGCACCCTTACAAAAGAATGACCCGTCTTCTACTCCGCTAAGTGTTGTAAAAGACACGCTCGCTCTCACCAACGGACAATGCTACTGCGACTTCGGCTTCCATGTTCTGCTGGGCACGGCGAGTCCCCAAGCCCTGTCGGAGTTCCCGAAACTCAGAGAAGAGGGCATCAGCTCGGTCAAGATATACATGACTTATCAGGCGCTGCAGATGAAGGACGGAGAGATTCTCTCAGTTCTTCTGGCTGCACGAGAGAACAAGATCCTTACTATGATCCACGCGGAGAACGGAGAGGTCCTGGACTGGTTGACCAACCAGCTGGAAGCAGCCAAACTATTCGCACCCAAGTATCACTCAAACTCTCGACCTCCGATTCTAGAAGCAGAAGCAACAAACCGTGCCATCGCACTATCTTCCCTCATCGCCAACACCCCCATTCTTCTCGTCCACGTCAGCGACGTCGGCGCAACCGCCCGCATCCGTGAAGCCCAATCGCAAGGCCAGCCGATCTTCGCCGAAACATGCCCTCAGTACCTCTTCCTGACCCGCGACGATCTTGACAAGCCGGGCTTCGAAGGCGCCAAATGCGTCTGCTCCCCTCCACCCCGAGACAAAGCCGACCAAGAAGCCATCTGGACGGGGCTCGACAACGGCACCTTCGCCATCCTCAGCTCCGACCACTGTCCCTTCCGCTACGAGGACGCCGAGACTGGAAAGAAGACCTGCATCTCAGAGGAGTACCCTGTCGGCCAATTCAAGTACATTCCGAACGGAATCCCAGGCGTGGAGACCCGAATGCCCCTGACTATGTCGGCGGAGAAGCTCGAACTCACGAAACTCGTCCAAGTCACGTCGACCAACGCTGCAAAGCTCTACGGGCTGTATCCTAGGAAGGGAGCCCTGATACCGGGGGTCTCGGACGCGGACCTGACGATCTGGTATCCCGGTAAGCTGGACGTGACTGTGAAGAACGAGATGCTGCACCATGATTGCGATTACTCGCCATATGAGGGGCATAGGGTCAACAACTGGCCCAGGTACACGATTCTGCGGGGGCAGGTTGTCTGGGACCGCGACAATGGGGGTATCGTTGGTCGCAAAGGGTATGGACAGTTTATCAAGAGAGGGGCCGGGACGGGGGTTTGGAAATCGCCTGAGACAAAATTCGATCTTGAGATGCTTTAGCATAGCTACTCATTATAGAACTTGGTTACGCTATCCATGATCTAATTCTCTGCATCCAGAATCCGCGACAGCGTGCGCCGTAACAGCGTAGCTGCCGAAGAAGTAACCTACCATGCCCTATTATCGCAACCGAAGTCGAGACCAATTTCATGGAACAGAGACAGATAAGGTAGGCAAGGTAAGGTATTGCTGCCAATATACAGCAAATGGAACGATTCCAGTCCATCTGCTACTGATCCTCACTGCGGGGCTTAACTGAATAGCTCATGGGATAGACGTTCTTCCCAGGCAATCATTACGTGAAACGCAGAGATGCAGTTTGGGGGAAATGCTGCAGACCAGCTGGTGATCGTCGGGTAAGACGATAGGTGCTAGGTGGATCCAATAGGTAGGCCACTTATGTACCTTAGTACAGTAGTAGTAGGTAGCACATGCACCCTTGCAGCGGTCATCCAGAGTTGTGCTGATCGCTCGGGTATAGAGCCTCGATTTACTTAGATTCCATTATCTGTAGATTTAGTACATACCTAAGTAGGCGAGGTAGCTCGGTACCTAGCAATTCTCTCATTCGCTAGGAGCAGAATCTTAGCTTGACCGATGGATCAATCAATCCGTCCATCCATCTACCCCCGTAACTATAGTAAATACGTAGGTAGACCCGCTGGATCTTTTAGTATTGGGATCCATCCGTAGGAGACACATGACGTGTTTGTGCAGGATCACATCATGATCACATCAAGTACAAATAAAGCAAGGATTGAAATAATGAACCAAGAGAGAAGTATTATCGTCTTAAAAACGTGTTGGAACTTGGCAGTTGTTGGTAGGGTGGACTGGTGGACCGACATCACATTCACAGCCAGCCAGCCAGCCACACAGCCAGCCCTGGATTGATGCCCCCGCTGAGGGATCAATACGGGAGCACGATTTGCAGATCCGGTTCTCAGACAGATCCTGTACCAATGATAGCACATAATCTCTTCTTGGTCGATCACGATGCAGCAGGACAGCAAGCAAACGTGAAGCACCATGCGGGGTGAGGAGGGGCTAGCCTCTAGACAGTTCGACACTCTACACTATCCCGGCGATACGTAACACCTATCATATCGGAGACCAATATTCAGGTTACCTGCCTTTTGTCTGATCAGGCTTGCTTGCGCAGTTTTCTTATGATTCACTAGTAGCAGCCCAGAATGCTATGGGGTGGACGTTGTTATAAGCTGGAGGAGGTAGTAGTGAGCACCTAGTATGTAAAGTGCTACAACAAGGGGTGAAATTCTGGGATAATCCCCACGCAGCTTGCTACCAAGGGAGACACCTGTCCTGCATGATATATAGTGCAGTAGTAGTTTCCCTTCAGTCTCAAAAAAGGGCCATCAGAGCATTAAAACCGGAATCCCACCTCGTCACTGAGATGTGGCTGGCTGGCGGATAACCTTAGGTATGCGCACTATCCACCTGCAAGATACCTCCAGTGCTGTACTTTCTATTATCATTATGACACCCCGAGAACAGATGGATCCCTCCAGGGTATATAAAGCATCCCCGTCCCGGCTCCAATTGTAGTTCTGCTCTGAATTGAACACACCCTCTTTCGCCTATATCCACTGCATATCAACTTCACCTGTGCCAAATACTCTCCACCTCCCCATCTCAACAACATGCAATTCGAACTCCCCCCCTCCTCTGAAATCGTCCCCACCAAATCCGGCGAGGACGGTTACCGCTGGATCATGTCCGAGCAAGAGCGCGCCCGTATCGCCTCTGCCCTAAATGTGGACGGTATGAAACCCCAACCCACCCTTCACTAGGACAAAGGCCAAGTGGCTCCATACAGATACAGTGCTGACTATACATTTAATATATTCAGCGACCACCATCCCCCACGGAGGCAATGTAATGATGCGCGAGCGATCCGTCTGTTCCTCGTGCGGCAAGCATGCCGGTCTCGACGACCTGGTCATCAGCGCCCTGGACCGCAGCGTCCACGGCCAGGAGTTTATGTTGGACATTTTGTTAAAGGGGGCGAAGGAGAACAGTCCGATGCATTTCATCACCTGTTCGGGATGTGGGACTATGCATGATGGTGGCTTTGGGTGCTATGGGTATGATAAGTGGTTTGCTTAATCTGGCCCTTAGGTTGCAGATTGGTTTAGTCTGGGGATTAAGTATGAACATGAATGAATGAATGAACATGAATATATGAATATGAATGGATGGATGAATTATTAGGATGGGAAATACAGTACAAAACTGGCAATAGCAGAAGCAGCCCGAGAGCCCCAGCTAGTTGGAATATTCTCGAGAGGTCAAGGTTCCTTCTGATATTAACTAATGAGAGAGAGAGAGAGAGAGAGAGAGAGAGAGCCGCTCTGAAATCTGTAGACCAGCATTTCTCCAAGGATACTTTTGGCAGAAATGGAATAGATTAAACGCACCCGTCTCGACGAACGAGGAATACTACACCAATCAAGATGATCATTTGCAGCCGGAGAGAATATCGACCGAGACCAATCGTCCTTCGTAGTGAGCCTTAAACGTGGATTGGTTTCCAAGGTGAGGTTCTGCCGTCTTATACTAACTAATTAGGTCCCATCTACTCCCTGTAGCCCTAGCTTTCCCTTCCTTGGGCAGTACTTCCTCCGTAGATGAGGACTTAATAAAGTCTAGTAATAGTTCTACTCTTATTATAAAGAAGATGTCCCAGATTAAGAAAGCCTGGAAATGCTGACAGATATTAGATATATAATAAGCAGCTACTTTAAAGCACACTTATATCTTTCTAGGCCAGAGGCAGATCTTGCGTGGAGGGCGCGGCTTGCCGTATTGGCTACATGAGCCAATAAGTACCTAGCAAAAACTGTTGATCATTGATGATGGCACCCGTGGACCAGGGTTTGCTAAATACCCGCGATTTGGTTCAGAGAACTAATATTGACCACATAAGGCCACCCGGAAACATGCAGACCGAGTCCGCTAGAACGTATGTATGACTTTGTAGGAAGCTTCCGGGCGAGCCCTAACAGTTGCCTGTATGGTCAACCAATCACCGGAGCACCACCTATCACGTACATTGCTATAGCATCATTGATTTTAAGGTTGACATCAATCTCATCAGGATGCAATATGACTGATCCTGTATCAATGTTCTAGAACATGGACAATTAGGTACTCTGGCCATCATCACGCCGGCCGTAATATGTCATGCTCATTAACTGGCGAAATAAATACCCCAAGAGAACAGCTTTGTTATCTGACTACATCTTGTCCCTGCGCAGTGACAGTAATACTCGCTGCCGTAGTCAGAATTCTCAAGCCATCATGTATCTTCCTGCCGTCCTTACAGTCCTCTTACCCTCCGCGCTGGCCGTGATGGTAGCCCGCGCAATGCCGAACCTTTTGACTCTCTCCCTGTCGGATGAAGAAGAGACATTGGGCTTGGGCAACGAGCATCCGGCTTGTCTCAGGGCTTGCATGGATGAAAGGCCTGCTTGTCCAGTGAATATGGTAAGTAGCGTAGCTTTTTGTTCCAATCTGTTGTATTGTATACCTAAGGACATGGGGCCGACATCTGCATTCATTACTCCAGGAAGCACATAACCTGGTAAGTGGATAGATATCCCCTGATACCGGAATTCGCGAGCATCGTGCGAGAATGCCTGAACTGAGTATTGTCGATGTTGATAGGGCTCCTGCTGGACATGCTGTCTCCTTCCTCAGAATGAGGAGATGGTCTCCACCCATGATCCCAATGTCGCTGCGGATCTGTTCGAGGCTGAGGGTGAGATCGGCCTTTCCCGTCTGACCATCAAAGGTGCTACCAAGGGGTCGGAAGCCGGTGCGTTTTGATCACTTTATCTCCCTTATATTTCCTCGAGACGAGAGCTAACATAGCCTCCACCCTGCAATTCAATAGCATGCCTGGGAAGCGGTAGGCCGTGCTGTACAGAGTCCGGTTGTGAACCTTGCTGCAAAGGAAGATGTATACCGTTTCGACAGGGGTATAACAAGCAGTGCTTTGGTGTATAAATCATCCTATAATCCAATACGGATTATAGCATTGTATGCTGGTTCAGAATGTAATGTAATGCGAGACCAAGACTAAAGTCTGGCTTCAAAGTTTCAGTCGGGTGATTTGTACACCCGTGGACCGGACCCTACACCTGTCTTAGTGGTGATGCTGGTGGTTTACGATAACCTAGGTTGGCTCAGGATTAATAGCTCTTAAAATGACTGGACGGGAAATCATGCTGCTTGCAATCTTCTCGTTCTCTCCCCCCCTCTTTCCCATCTTCCTTCTCTAGCTCGTCCTTCAGTTGCCCATCTTTGGACCATCTATCCCCATGCCGACACGCAGCACTCTCGTACGCGACAGGCTCGAGTCCCTCCGGAACACTGTTCTCGAGTCCAAATCGCCTCGGACCTGTTGCATCAAGCACCCTGCGAACTGTTCCATCCATACCGACAACGCCATCCCAGCCAACATCCTCGCCCAGCATGGTATACTCCTCCTGCCGCATTCTTTCCAGCTTACCGACAGTGCTGAAGCGAATCTTGCCCATGACCCTCCGATTCTCTTCGAGTTTCGAGACGCTTCGATTTTTGATCGACACCCCATTGCTCCCGAACCAGGCGATAGGGTGGACAAGTATGACCCGCAGACTCTACAGCGGATCTACAACCACCCCCAGAGTCAGGAGGGACGTACAACCAGTGTCGCCCGGTTTCTCACCTGGTGGGCAGTCGCTGGCTTCCCCCGTTCGCTTCGAGCTGGCGTGGCGACACTGGGCGATCTTTGCAATATTGGACCTGTGTTGTAAGTTCGCCTTTGACCTTGCTTTATGCATGGATCCAGAAACCGTCTCTAATACTCCTACTTAGCGAACCGCATCCGCTTCATCCTGGTGCGACTGGCTTTCAATACGTTGACTACCTTGGCATATCTTGGAGGACTTTCGTACACGAGACCATTCTTACACGTACTAACAAGACGCAATATCCACACCTGACCCTCGTGACTGCTCTCTCATGTATCGGTCACGATGATTCCATCACTCGTGGTGAACTTCTAGCCTTGATTACAGGCATGCGAAACCGCTCGCGGCGGCCGGCCGAGTCCGACGAAGAAGCAGCCATGAAGGAAGATCCTGACGCATTTTCCGATGATGAATCCGATGCTCCGTTGAATGAGGAGGATCTCCTTTTCAAAGACGAGTGTCGGTTTCCGGTATGTCTTTTAAACGTCCCCTACCCTGTCGCTCGCCTTCATTAACTTAACTGCCATGCAAGGTCTTGATGTTGTCGTTCGTGGGCCCCCAGCATGGGCGTCTTACCTACGCTTGTATGTCTGGCACCGATCTTATAATTCGGCAGTCCAAGCTCTACAGCTTCATTGATGCGCAATCTGCTCCGTTACGGCTTTTCGCTTGTGCCCTCCTAAGCAAGCCTCTCAGCTGTCCAGATTAGGGCCATCCAACGCAGTTTTCCAAGGGTGATTAGTACTTTATGCAAGATATCTCGCTGGTTGAAGGAGTTGCTCTGCTTGATTTAAACTGTCTGCAAAGATCCCAATCAGTACCTGTTATTATCAAGCAAGACTTGTCAGTAAATTCCTTGGGTCGCCGAATGGAAATGGCCAGTTTACCAAGCTAAAGAGTCTTCTCATGGATCCCACTGTAATTGCCTTCTTTCCTTTGATTCGCTTGTCTTGTAAATGCTTGCCATTCGCGCCGTTAGACAAAGTACTGTTCATAGGAAAGGCACTGTTCCGACAGCTTGGGGGCATGTTCACTACTTCTACTTCTTGGGAAGATGTCAGAATTTTCTCAGGTCTAATTTCACTTTATTGGCAGTTGTACAATTATCTTCTGTGGGTAGTCATGTTTTGATTATTCACTCAATTCTAGAAACTAACACGAGATCTTTCCCACAAGCAAGATTCTCTCAGGCTCAAATCACTCACCATCCACCCTCAAGAAGAGCACTGCATCATCCAATCTCTACCAGCAGTACTCGACTCGTTGCTATAAACCTCTCTTACTCTTCGATGCCTGATATCTCCATACGAACCACGAATCTCCTCTTCCTGAGCTACTAGCAATGTCCGTTGCTTCACCATTTCTCTCCATTCCCTCCAACCTTCAGGAAGGGGTGGAAGCTGTCATCAATGCAGGTCTCCTGGACACCTCTTTAAGGGATTTCGAACATCACGAGCCCGGACCAAGCGTCACGAAATGACAGTTTATCACCTTTTGCACAGTTATCAAGCCCCGACTCATCAGCCATTTCGTCCCCCGGACAGTTTGGCCTGGGTGACGCGCCATGCCTGACCTACCATTGGCTGGGCCCCTTAAAATACTCCTCAACCAGCAGCAAGAGATCTTCATTGGCCTACGAAGGACTGGAGATAGGCTAAGGTGCAGCGATGAGACGCCTGTCAACGCTTTCCTCATCACGTTGCTGCAGGTTCTATCAGACCTTACACCGACCAAAAATATGATATGGCGGCATACGCGGATCCGGCTAAGGGCAAACTTTGGGCGAGTGAACAGAAAAGTGCGCGGTTTTACTGCCGTCACAGACGGCCAAGGGCAAGCTGCACAAGGATGGATATCGTGGCGCCGGTTGAGTGCAAGAGAAGCAGCGACAGAGACTTGGGATGGCTGTCGACTTCCAAGAGGCAGCCGTTATTCTCGCGTGGATCAAGGAGTTTCCCAACGAAGCACGGTATGTAGCATACCTACTATTAATTACAGCTTGCTAATAATCAATTTTGCTCCTGTTATAGCCGCGTCCTGATCTCCCTGGACGGAAAAGAGATCTACCTCACATTCCCCACATACCCCCAGGGGTGGCTCACCTACATCAAGACGAGTCGTACAACGGCGCATGGGGCATGAAGATGACACGGTTCGGGCCGTAGAGGATTGACGCCACACGGAAATGGAGGAGGTCTGTGCCAATTTATTGGCCATAGGTCTCTGACTCTCTCGTCCTGCAGTCTACATAGCCTTCCTCATCACCAAAGCCATAGCCTAGAGGCTTCTCTGGGTTTGATAGGACCTGATAGATAGTCCCTTCTTCCAGCAGGCCACTCTTGTCACTCTGCTTACGCAGAAAAATGAAAAGGTGTTGGTTGTGTGAAGGGCTCTACAGCCAGCCCAGATGAATTAAACGTGAGATGAAGAGGTTCATAGTGATTAAGACAATCTAAGCACTTGCTTCCAGACCACGTTTCCCTTGTTACCTCTACTACTTAGTTATTCTTGCAAGTAAGACCAGGCCTGAGCTTGTTTTAGTGGCCTTGATCCATGACTCTTTACTAGGACCTAGTCATTGTTCAGAGAAAGAAGAAGGTTAAGCAAGTCTGCTGTGTAACCAACAGAAGAGGTTATAGCTTAGGAGGTATTTCCAGCGGTTAGAGAAGATTAACAGCCTGCTTAGCACAGAGCTGGAGCTTGAGTAAGTAAACCAATAGTCTAGATCTAAGAAACAATGTCTAGTAGAGAGAAACCAAAACAAGTAGAGAATCTAAACTTGTCTTTAAATAAGAGTCCGATTTATAACGAGACTTAGAGATACCGCCGATGGCAGGTAAATAGCTAGGATACACACATGGTGCAAATAAATCTGTCACTAGCGATAGGTCCAACTTTGTCCTCAGTCTATGTCACATATCTCACCATATGGCCCCTCCCCCAAAAAAGAACCAAGACCATGTCCCTCCTACCAGCTTTTGACAGAAAACCCAACGAGGATTGATAGTGCCCATGTCACTAAAGAGACGTATAGGTTAGATCGCGCTCCCAATGAAACAGCGGTGGGGGTTGGGGGAGCAACTTACGTCCTGAGCGATAAGGTCATACCCAGAGAATTTTTGCATCTAAAAGTCGGGGAGAATAGTCGCGGAGGGAGTCTCGTAGGGAAGAGTCATGGTACCATCAAGAATGGCAGGGAGAGTCATAGTGCCGTCGAGACCACCAGAAGGAGTCTCGTACGGGAGGCTCATGGTACCATCAAGGATGGCAGGGAGGGTCATAGTGCCGTCAAGACCGTCGGAAGGAGTCTCGTACGGAAGAGTCATGGTGCCATCAAGACCGTCCGAGTGATGCTCCCAAGGGAGAGACACAGTGAGATCAAGATCGGCGGGCAAAGTCATGGAGGGTTCCTGGTAGGGGAGGGTCATTGTACCGTCGAGGATGGCGGGAAGAGCCATGGTGCCGTCCAGACCGTCAGACAAAGTGATGGGCTCGATCTCGCCGCCACGGGGAGTGTCGGTAGTAGTACGGTGGTCAACGGCTTTCTTCATCTTCTAGTTGCCTCCAGCAGGGATGCGAGGGGCGGCCTCTCCAATGGCGACCAGCAATGCCATGGAAATGAGGGTGGAGGAGACGTGCATGGTGGTTGTTTGCTTGTTGAATTTAGAGTCAACAAGAGGTAAATGAGAGACTTGGATACTGAGGAAAGGAAGGCTATGAGAAGAGAAATTGGTGAAGGAGCTGGTGGGGAGAAGAAAGAGAGGCGCCGACAGTGTGCGAGAACTGTTGCTTTATAGACGAGAGAGAGTAAGCAACATAAAGTAAGATCAAGCGAGAGCAAGCGAGATCAAAGAAGAACATTCTTGCAGTTTCACAGAATATTCACTCAGTGTTGTGGATGTTACGGATATAGGTAGTCCGGTGTGTACCCAGCCAGAACTGGGATACTGCATGATTAACCTAACAAAAGGAAACAGGCTGGCCAGTCAGCGTTCAGGATCAGGAATGAGGATCATCCTGAGAAAGAACAGTGAAGAGCAGATTACTTCAAGGTAGGTTGATATTCACAGAGCTGAAACGCAGATGGCACTCTACCAGCCAGGCCTATGGAAGAGGACCACAGCAGACCACCTTTCTCATTGACAGCAGCAGCGCCTCGAAGCCACTCAAGAGAAAGGCAGTTGAACAGTATTCTATTCCTCCACTGGGCTTCGACCCTTATAGATAATCCCACTTTGCATTTCGAAGCCCAGCTAGTCAGTCCACGGTGCTACTCGAAAGGCACCCTTGATGATGGACGTGGTGCCAGTAGTTACCTACATTACGAACAGCAGCATGCCTGTCTGCATACGTGTATGGAAGGCTACTAGTTAGTATACGAGCTTATGCAGAAAAGAAAGGAAATCTCCAGAATCAACAGCCATATATTGAATCCCTCAAATGTAGCACCCTGTCTATCCAGCCTGTCAAGAACCTCTCCGCCATGCCAACTGTCCAATCCCCCCTCAAGCTTTACAAGCCGACCAGCCCGGTTAAAGTAGAATACAGTTTGAAGCGAAATAGTGTGGGTATCGAAAAGAGGAACAGTGTACTGTCCCCATCACCGAGACGCATCAAACACAAAAACACGCCTCATTAGAGATAGGAAGAGATATCAAAGAGCAACCACATGCACGCTCAAGAATCGCAGCTCAAGTGACAACAGAACTTTTTGTGCCTAGTCACTGAAAATAAGAGGAAACAAGAAACACGCAGGGCTCGCCGGCAGAAGAAGTCGCGCCCTGCAAATCGTTTCGGAAACCGTTGAGATAAATCATTGCTTTCGTGACCCGTAAACACCACCGTCATCCATGAAAATAAGTTTGAAAATAAATATTAAAGGGAATAGAATTGGACATCAAGGAGGTCAAGGGGAAGAAGAAAGATCTGAGGGCCGTGATGTAGACCGAGCAACCGCGGATGAAGAGACGACTGTTGCCCAGAAGCTGCATCCAAGCTTTGGCGAGTCGGCTACTGAGACGGAGTGGCCGCATGGGCGCCATTGGCCCCTCCACGTCCACGGCCACCGCGGCCCCGGCCACGACCCCGGAAGTCGCCACGACCCCGACCACGGAATCCATCACCGCCCCGACCACGGCCGCGTCCACGGCCCCGGAAGCTATTCTGCCTCTGGTGGTGGACCTGCTCAAAACCATCTCCGCTGGGCTTGGTGCTTTGTGCGGGTTCCTGGGGTTGCACGTCGGCGTCAATGTTGGCAGGAGTTGCTTGGAGACCAGTTTCGGTCTCAGCAGGGTCACGAGGGACTTCGACATAGCCGTCGGTGTTGGTAGAAGATGCGAGATCAGTCTGAGGCTCGTAAGTTGATTCAGCGATCGCATTGGCACCGTCCCCAACGAGCGTCTGTGGGGGTGGGGCGACGTTATCGGTTTGGGCAGCCACTGGTTCGTTTGTAGCCGCAGCTTCGGCGGCATAAGTCGGTTCCTGGCTCTCGGTGTAGGCAGCGTTGGCGGTGGTTGGGTCGGAAGCGGGAGCTTGAGCGGCCTCTGACGCGGGCTGCTCTTCAGCAGTCTCCTCCGAGAGTTGCTTGACCTTCGAGTCTGCGATCGAGACGTTAGCTTCAGCGAGAACCAACAGTCAAACGAACTTACAGGTGATGTCAAGCAACTCCCCCTCCACGCTAGGAACCTTCTCATCGACACCGTCAATGAGCTTCTTCATCGAAGCAACCGCGTCGAGAGTTCCACCGTAGATCTGGTACAGAACGCCTTCAGAAGCACGGGTCTCGGGGGAGGTCTCGTTTCCAGAGCGTCTCATGGTAGCAGCCATGCAAAGGAACTTGCTCAAGCTCAGCAACTGCTGGCTGCAATCATCCTTCTTCACCTCCGGAGCCGGAGTTTCGCTAGCAATCTTCTCCCGGAGAGACTCCAGCTCTTCCTTGTGTGCCTTCTCCAGCTCCGCCTTCTGACTAGCTAGTCGCTGCTCATAGAAGCTAGCAAATTCCTTGTAACGGGCGATCTGATCCTCCAGCTGAGTAACGGTCGCCTGAAGAGCGGGCTTCTTCAGTGCCTGCGCCTTCTGATCGGGGTTGATCTTCTTCTCCTCTACCAAGTCATCGAGCGATTTTCCGGGGTTGTCGGCGATGATAGCGTCGACCTTGCCAGACGAGTTCTAGACAGTGCCCAGTTAATTGGCTAGTTCGATCAGGGAAGGCGTATTGTATTGTCATCGGGACTCGTCACTAACCAATTTCTTCAATGTATTGCGCAGGTTCCTAGCATTGGTTAGCACTAGCTCTAGTTTCTGGGCGCAAACAAAAAATCGGTCAGACGAGGGGAAGTAAGCTTGGAGCTACCGTACTTCTGAAGGTCTTTGTAGTGTGGGAACTCAACCAGCTCTGAAGAAGCTGCCGCTGAAGGGGCGACTGAGTTGGGGACACTGTTCAGCTTTGCGTCTGAAAGAGAGGGTGACTGCCCAGGAGCATTGTTGGGAGAAGCGGCGGCCATGATGTAGCGGAGTGGATGAGCTGGAACCCGGGTTCTCCGAACGGGGCGGCGATGGTTCGGGGGTTTAAAGATGAAGTAAATAGAAAAAGAGGGAGACTCGGATTACAAGGCTAGACAGCTGTCTCGAGGATAGGAAGAAGCAGAGACAAAGGAGAAAGAGAGGAATTGAGGTGTAGAATCGAGTGGAGGGTAGAAGAAAGGTGAAAGGCCGGCGGGTCACCCACTCAACAACGCCGCCTTGCCTGTCGCGTGCTGCAGTCGGTCAAACAGCCCTGGCTTACCTACAGAGTATAGAGAACTCCTGAAGATGCCTTGGGTCTTCAAAGCTGATAGCCTATTATTATGGAATTATGAATTATCGTCATTCGACTTGGATTTTTACAAGCTCAGCAGCTTCCTACGCGCCGGGGCCGATGAAGCTAGTCGGAACTGAAGGGTATAGCTAATCGATCACCATCAAAGCAATTGGGTATCATGACTCCTAATAACGCCTTCCCCTCAATGTAGTCCCGAAAAAAGCCAATATCCGGCGAAAAGAGATGGGAATCATCCCCCATGGCCCTTCGCAAGCCCGTGATGTTCTAAATCATTACTGTCTCGATTATTGTAGCAGCCCATCATATGAAAGCAGAACCATGGTGATGTTCATCCTTTAAACTTCCGTAGTGTTTTCTGCGCGCACAATCACTCTGGTCAGGATATATCAACGAAGCCATGCCAATCCAACACATACCTCAGTCACTTTCCGGACAGAATTCGGACTTATATTCTTTTCACCAGCCTTTCGCGATCGAATTGAGGCTTCGCGCATCAATCTAGTATCGTCAGAGCTGTCCAGGTCGCAGTGCCATATGCGCAGTATTGAATTCAAATATGCAGAACTCGGACGACGGCAGTTTGAGGACAGGACAACCTACTCCTGCATAAACAGCATGTAATCAAGGAATATCTAGCGCGAAGCCATACAAGTCAGTAATTGTTGGTTGCACTGCTTTTCGGGGGAGGGAGTGGTTTACTAAGATATCGGCGTTCTTGCTCAGGTTGCGGTTCGCATGTGCTTTGACAATTCGCTTTACGGTCGCCCGGGGATAGAGTTTCTGAGTAGCTGCCATGCCGGCGGTAGAATAAGACGGTAATAAGTGATGGTATGCAGGCCAGTGGATGACTTGGATGTATTGTTTGAGGCATCCTAGCACCGGGTCAGATTCACGATTACATAATACAATTGAGAACTCCTGTCGGAATCTCGCCGAGGCGAACAGAGTATCGGTATTACAGTTACTAAACTGAGCGTGTTTTTTATGACGCAACTGTACTGAGCGAAAAGGTATTGATCCATCCTGAGGGAGATCGATTTATATATAGGTACTATATACGGCTTGTATGGCATATTGATCAAGTATTGATGAGCTTGGGAACTATGAAGCAAGTGATCTTTGCCGGAAATATCTCCAGAGCCAAAACGCTGCCACAGACCCGATGGCCATTCTCCAGACAAGAAATATATACAAGGCGATCCGGATCTTCTGATAATACCCCCTGAGCATAATACCTACCGCATAAGCACTCCCATCTGGACTCTTGTCAGATGGCCCATAGTATCTTCCCACTCCAAGTCCCCCGATGCCAACTTGGTTACGGTCGTCTTTGTCGTCCATCTCAACTACCGGCAATGCAGCAGTCTCGCCATCAACAGCTGTATTACTCGGCCGCCGTCGCGCTCCGAATTTGACTTGCTGTATATTCCGTTTCCTTAACCGGTAAGTCAAGAGGTTGACTAGCAACCGCAGATCGGGAGACGTGAAATTGGGGTAATTCCAGAGTTGCACAGCAGTGTGGGGAGGCAGCATATCCAAGAAGTCAGCTAGGATACCAAGCGTCAAGCCCCAGAGAAGAAGCGGTTGATTCTGAACGTTCGAACCATGGCCTGTGGTGAACCATGATTTACACTTTCGCAGCACGGGGATCGCCTCAACACTGCGCTTGAGGTTTATGTTGCATTGCAGGGTTTCGGTAGGCATCAATCTTATCGCGGAGAACTGCATATATCCCATCATAGCCCGACTTGCCAGGCCAGCCATGAGCCCACCGGTACTTGCAAGCCGCTGGGTCATGTCGACATGCTCCACTGTACGCAACGACGGTGAAAGCAGGGCATCCAAAGATACCCAATGAGTTGATGCCACTTCTGTGGGCTGTAGCGTAAGTCTCGGCGAGTCGCATCCTGTCAACAGGAACACATACGGGCAGAGAACCATCAACCTGAGTACTCCAGTTAGCACCATCCCAGAGCTAATTTGCAGATAAGACATACGGCACGCTACCCCAGCTAGACGTTACGACTCTTTCAGGCAGATTCCCTATATATATGCAATCATCGGTCGTTAAGTCAAGGCCGACTTCCTCCGCGGCTTCTCGAATTGCGGCCGCTCGGTCATCGGCATCGTCTGGGTCTCGTTTGCCCCCCGGAAGCGCGACATGACCGTTCCAGCGGTCCCCCACGCGCAAAGCTCTCTTAATAAATAACGCCTCAGGATCTCCGTTCTGTACCCATGTCTGCGAGAAGAAAGTGTCTAGTCGTTGCTGGACGGACGCGCTGGGATCATTCATCGGAAGCGAGGATCGGTCCGGCCGGTGATTATATGTGGGACGGACTCGGAGCACCAAGGCAACGGAGGCACGTTTCTTGCATTGCGGAGGATTGGGGACGTGAGGGTAGGGGTTCCGGTGGAGGTCAAGCAGGACGTGATGGAGAGATTCGGAGAGCGAAACCGGTTCCTGCACCGGGTTTGGGCCGGGGGATACCATTGAGACTAGGATGTGTCTTCAAATCCAGAGTAAAGAGGCGAGCACATGTATATACAGAACGGTAAGGATGGTTCATCAGGATTGCTAAAAAGAAGCCAGAATGCTGCCCGGGCTGCCTGTGGTGATGGGCACCTTGATATCTGTACCTCGAACCTAGGTAACCGAGCCCGATGGAGTACTAAGTAGAAGTACCCTTACAGTAGTACTGTAGTACCGTGACGGGCTGGAAATCAAAATTACTGGATTGTATTTTACCAATTCGACTGTCTCATTGTACATGACTCCGATTGGTTGAGCCACACAGCTGGAGAGCTCTCTCTGAGGCACGTGCTCCAACGCTGCGATAGAAAGTGACCTGTGCGTCAGCTACCTTACCAACACTCATCTTAACAATATTAGTGGAAAAGCTATATTAACTCAGGTACTTCCCCCACCACCTCGCAAATTTACCTGAATTTGCTTGGCATGAAGAATTGACTTTCATCTTGTCTGTTAGATATTATTATAATCCGCCGGGCAATTGGGCATCTCTCCTGTTGTTGACCATTGAACAATAATCGACTCGATATCCCGTCTCTCAAGCGACACTCTCTCATATCGCTCGAAGCCCCCCTTCTGAGCTATCATTGCGATGCGTTTTGGCAAAACTTTGAAAAGCTCCATCTACCCGCCATGGAGCAAAAATTATATCGATTACAATAAACTGAAAGGCTTGCTGAGGGAACATGATGTCATGGGCGATGACAGCGACACGGAAACCTCGTGGACTGAACAGGACGAGGAAGCGTTCGTCCAGGAATTGATCAATGTGCAGCTAGACAAGGTCAACGCATTCCAGGTGCAGACCTCGCAGCAATTGAGGGATCGGACTACCACGTGCGAGGATAAACTTCGGCCTTTGGCTCAAACTGGAGATGGGGAAGCTCCGGCTGTGAGCGAAGAGGACAGGATTAAGATTGCTTCCGAGGTCTTAACGGAGCTGGATGACATTACCAAGGAGGTCAGCGAGCTCGAGAAGTATAGCCGCATCAACTTCACTGGCTTTCTCAAAGCTGCGAAGAAACATGACCGCAAACGAGGTGCTCGGTATCGCGTAAAGCCCCTGCTCCAAGTCCGATTGTCGCAGCTCCCTTTCAATTCGGAAGACTATTCTCCGCTCGTCCGCAGGCTGTCAGTGATGTACTCGTTTGTGCGCGAGATTCTCAGTACGAGTACCGCAGAGCCGGAACGTGGGTTCGGCCAGGACCATTATTCGTCGTTCAAGTTTTGGATCCATACAGATAACCTTTTGGAAGTCAAGACTCTCATTTTGCGCAAGCTGCCTGTTCTTATCTATAACCCTATGTCTTCAAAGGAGCTCGAGAGCCCCGCGAATGACCCTACTATCACCTCACTATACTTTGACAACCCCCAGTTCGATCTTTACACACAGAAGGTTGCTCGAAGTCCTGAAGCAGGCTCTTTACGGTTGCGGTGGACCGGAAATCTCAACGAGAAGCCTCCGATCTACGTGGAAAAGAAGATCGTGACGAGTGAAAATGATAGCAAGGAAGTGAGGGTTCAATTGAAGCAGAAGCATGTGAAGGAGTTTCTCGACGGGAAATATCGGTTGGAGAAACAGGTCCATCGGATGGAGGATATGGGAAATGGAGAGGTGGAACACGCAGAGTCTCTTAAGCGGGATGTGGAAGAGATACAGACCTTTATCAAGGAGCACAACTTGCAGCCGATGTTGCGGGCGAACTACACCCGCACAGCCTTCCAGATCCCGGGCGATGACCGTATCCGGATTTCACTCGACACTAACCTAGCACTCATCAGGGAAGACTGCCTGGATGAGCAACGTCCTTGCCGCGATCCGAACGATTGGCACCGAAATGACATTGACGATGCGAGCATGGAGTATCCTTTTGCGGCCATCAGGACCGGTGAAATTGTCCGCTTTCCTCATGGACTACTGGAAATCAAACTGCGAGGAAGTGCCGCGCACAATTCTGAGTGGGTCAAGGACCTTATGGTTTCCCATCTGGTCAAGGAAGCCCCGCGGTTCTCGAAGTTTGTCCATGGAGTTGCGCAGCTTTTCGAAGACAATGTCAACAGCTTCCCCTTCTGGCTTCCTGAGCTTGACAAGGATATCAGACGTGATCCTGAGACCGCGTTTCACGAAGAGCAAGAGCGACAGGCGAAGCACGCCGAGGAGGACATGGCAGTCGGAAGCTTCTTGGGAGCAAAATCGAGTCCCTCTGCGCGGCCTCTTGTTGGGTCACCAATCACTAAATTTACCGACGTCGCCGAAATTCCAAGCCGACCACGCCAGCCGTCGCAGTTCACTATGCCACCAAGCAAAACTCCTGAACAAGACCGCGAGCCTCAGGGTGAGCGCGGACGGGATGAAGAAAGCGAATATCAGGAACAGCCGGCACTTCCTGAACGGCAGGCAGATGTAACACAGTCCCGCTTAGCCGCCTTGTTCCCCTCGTTCTCGTACAATCGCAGGAAAAGGACCTCTGTCGTTCTGCCACCTGGCGTGCAGGAACCAGCTATATGGATTAAAGATTCAGGACCCGTACGCGTCGAAAGCAAGGTCTGGCTCGCCAACCAGCGTACCTTCATCAAATGGCTGCATGTCAGCATCCTGCTTTCCTCCCTTTCTCTGGGTCTTTATAATGCGGCCGGTAAACACAATGACATTGCTCGCGCTTTGTCCATAGTTTACACCTGCTTCGCCATCTTCGCGGCCGCCTGGGGTTGGTACATGCATGAATTGCGCGCTAGATTGATCCGGCAACGAAGTGGACGCGACCTCGACAACACTTTTGGCCCCATCGTCGTGTGCATTGGGTTGGCGATTGCGCTCGTTCTGAACTTTGCCTTCAAGGTAACTCCTCTTCTGTATGATATATATGCCGAAAGCTAACACGGCTCTAGTATACCTCTACCCTTGAAAAGATCCGCGGAAACCAGCCCGCCGACACACCAGTTATAGATCCCGTCTCGATGGCTGAGAAGCCGGAACTCTGGCAAGCCGTCAACCAGCAGACTCTTAGCTGAGATCGAGTGCGCTCCTCCATTATCTGTGTTGCACGTTTCTCCTGGAGAGACTGAAAAGTGTATCATGACCCATACGACGTTATGTATTATGCTGTTATGGCCTATCTGATCGATGTACATGTTGTGTATTCTATTGTTGTTTGCAGAATCGCCCGTGGCTCTGTGTCCACTTCCCTAGATGAATATAACGAAGAGGCATGGATTGTTGTTAAAAAGTCAAGTATATTTTCTAGCAGAATGAGCCCGATCCACAAGCAACGGCGCATGTTCTGGATCATCACCACCACCACCACCACGACTCTCTCTCTCAACGCGGCCCCTCGTCCCAGAAGATTCCCCTACCACCACCGCTCCATTCGCCGGCTCAATCGTCTCATAAAGTATCCTCGGTACATACCCCTCAAACGTATCCCTGTCCGCATTAGCAAACACATTCTCCACTCGTCCCTCTCACTTACGTAGAGTCTGCAAGGGAAAAAAGAAAGCAAAAAGAGGGCATACCGATCGAAAAACCCAACAAACAACCACAGATAAACCGTGCCCAGGAACGCAATAATCCACTCTAGGATCCCCGCAGCCCGCAACTGGTTTTTGTCGCCGGTGACGCTAAGGGATAGAAAGGCGACGCCGAGGAAGAGTTCGATTAGAATTAGGGCGCTTGAGAGAGTTGCCCTTTGTCAAGACATCATTTGTCAGCAGTTTATTTTCAACAAGAGCACACATGTTGGCATCAAGGGAAGGGGAAAACAGGAAAAAAGGGAACGTACGAAAACCTAACCCTCACCCCTCTCCTCCCCTTAACTGCTCCCCTCGCGCGGCGCCCGGAAGTGCCGTGCTTCCACTTGTCAACGTGCGCGAGGTTCATAACCACACTCAGTACCTCGTCCGCGTAGACGATTGCGGTCCCCGCAGATTGGACCGCCAGACCAGCGAAGCAAAGCCGGACGAAGATGTGATGCGCAGAGGTATACCGGAATGTATCCATGACGCTGAGCATGGTTAAAGAGGCGCTGGCGATTCCGGCGAAGAAGATCGAGACGAGGGAGATTAGTTTGAGGGATTTGAGAGTTGCTTCTTCTTCCTCTTCCTCTTCCTCCTCCCCATCTTCTTCTCCACAGCCTTGGTCATCATTGGCGCGAGCGTCTGAGGAATTATACGATGTGGATGATTCTCCGCGGCTCACCTGTCGGATAAGCGCAAACCCGGGCTCATAGCGCATAACATGGACAGCTGCGACGGTGAACAGAAAGCCCATTGCCGTTATCGAGGCGCCGACAAGGAAGAGCGGCTTTAGCTCAAAGGACGCTATGTCTGAAATAAAGCTATTCTCGGAAGTGTAGTCAGCTTTCCTTTCCTCTTCTGAGTTTAGGGTAGGGTATCTAGAGGACGAACGGAACGCGCGGACTGCCCTGGCCCGGGTACGGGCGCATATCTCTCGCAAAGATCCATGTCATGAGGAGACTAGCCAGGGTTATAAACCACACTGTGCCGGCAAGAGAAGGGAAGATGAACAGGCGGGTTGGCGGGATGTTGAGGATTGTGACATGGAGGGCGAACCAGATGTTATCGTGGCAGCGGAGAAGGTAATTGCGCATTGAGCTGCTCGTAAGTACTCCGCCGGCAGGATGCTATGCCGGCAGGATGTAAGGCAAAAGGGGCCGAGGAGAGGGAAAGGGGTCATAGTCATGACAAGACTCTCGTAGATATGGCAGCTGAGCTGGTGGTTCTGATATGTTATGTAGTTGGAAGCGTCAGGCATCGAGTTCAGGTGTCGAGATCCCCCGGATTTCCCTTGCGATGACGTCATAGATATGGGGGTGGGTTGAGCTTATCAGGTGGACTTGAGTGACACTATACTAAGGTACTAGGGTAGTCCTTTGCAGGGGAGGAGAAATGACGGGATCCAATATAAGCTTCCCAAAATACCTAGTCAATCAAGTCTTCGCAAGTAGCCAATCGGTCCCGTACAAAGAGCTCACAGGGACAGTCCGAGTGATCTACAGTCATTGAAGACAGAATTGCTGGCATTGACTGCACAGAAAGTTAACCCACTAGCACAATTGTATACTGGACTAGGCAAACCTTACCAGTTACCTTACAGGAGGTCAGTATAGCTACGCCGTGGTTAACTTCCGCATTAATTGATATCCCAAGCCCACTCGGAGACATTCCCGCGGAATCCGGATAACCTCATAGATTCTTCTTCTGCTGACAAATCCATATGTACAAAAAGCCTTCCAAGTATACAATATATTCGAGCCTTCTCTTCCCACCACCTTTCAAGAGCTCGCACAAACACCCAACATATACAATCAATTCAGACTGTCACAATGACAGTTTTCAAAATCCAGATCATCTCCGACAGCGTCTGCCCGGTACCTACCACACCCTGCCCCATGCATAATTCTTAACCACCACAATACTAACTACTATACACGCAGTGGTGCTACGTCGGCCTCCGCCGCCTCACCCGCGCAATAACCACGCACCTAGCCTCCCACCCAGCCGACAAGTTCACCCTCTCCTGGTTCCCCTTCTACCTGAACCCCTCTTCACCAGCCTACCCGGGCCTTGACAAGAGGGCCTTCTACGAGTCCAAGTTCGGCGCTTCCCGAACAGAGGCCATCTTCGCGCGGCTCTCCGCCGTCGGGGAGGGCGAAGGGATAAAGTTCAAGTTCGGCGGGCGGACGGGCAAAACGCGGGACTCGCATCGGTTGATTTGGTATGCTGGAGAGAAAGAGAAGGAGAAGAATGACATAGCTGTGGGTGGGGATTCGGGAAAGGAAGGGCAGGTGGTGATTGGAGGTTTGCAGACGAGGATGGTGGAGAGGTTGTTCAGGGCATATTTTGAGGAAGAGAAGAATATTACGGAGCGGGAGGTTCTGATTGAGGCTGGGGTTGGGGCCGGGTTGAAGAGAAGTGAGGTTGAGGGCGTTTTGGATGGGGATGTTGGCGGGAAGGAGGTGGATGAGGAAGCGGAAAAGGCGAGGAGGCAGTTGGTGACTGGGGTGCCGTATTTCATGGTGCAGGGGATGTATGCCGTGGAGGGAGCTGATGAGCCGGACACGTTCTTGGAGGTCTTCGAGCGGATAAAGGGGGCGGAGACGTGATTGATGACGTCAAGGGAGAGAGAGAGGTGTATAAGGTATAGTAGAAACTGATTCATTCTAGTAGGAAGCTACCTTATCTGAATTCGATCGCGGTATTGGTCGACCAGAACTACGTGTAGACGCCTAACAGTACACGAATAGAATCCGAACCATTAAAACAACACAGATACCCGATCCAAGAATGACTTGAGAGGTGTTGCTGCCAGACGCCGGTGCCATGCGAACTCTAGCAATATACGGTAAAAGAAAGTAAAAAAGCACAACACCATCATTAAAGGCCGAGCCGAGCCATCCAGCGCCTGAGCAGAATAAGACATGATAGGAAAGATAAAAGCTCAAGACCGGAACAAAACATTTCGCCCCATTAAGTCATAAGCGGAGTCGTGATGGAACAGAGATGTCTCAAAATAGAAGAAAGCGTAGAATAGAGAACCCAGCCTCTATGTCTAACGATAGCTCTAATGGGTGGTGGCTTGCTGGAGCTGAAAATCCGGGATATAGTCGAACCAGTCGTCTTCCGGGTTGTACCTATATGCCTTGAATTCCACTCCGTAAGGCTTAGGTTCCAACATGTAGAGCATCCCTAGCGGCACATCCAGACCCGCAACTTCGTCCCGCTTAAGTCCGCGGAAGTAGGCGAGTAGAACACGCGCGACCGAGCGATGTGTGACCAAGAGTACATGGTCGGTCATTCGCTCTATTTCGATGATGATCGCGCGGAGCCTGTTGATCACATCCAAATAGCCTTCGCCGCCGGGGCCGGGGTAGCGGTAGTACAGTTTGTTCTTCTTGCGGGTTGCGTACTCTTCCGGGAATTTACGGCGGATCTCGTCATAAGTCATGCCTTCCATCTCGCCGGCATAGAGCTCGTCCAGCATCTTCATTTGTTTGACATCGTAGTCGTCTTCGTTGAAATTTTGAATGGTCTGCACAGCCCGCTGCAACATTGAACTCCAGACACAGAAGTTACGAGGACGATCTCGGGGAATGTACGAGGGGTTGGGAGGAGTGCTGTCACCAGCACGAGGCGGCATCTGGGACATCATGTCCTTCTGCCTCTGATGCGCCTCCCATTCTTGCCTTTGGGAATTCATGAATCGAGTCAGAGCCTTCGCGTAACGATGGCCATTTTCGCTTAGCTCGGAGTCGCCACCGATCCGACCTACTTGGTTGTCTTTGCTTTCACCATGCCGGGTGATCCAGATCTGGCGCGCCGAAAGGTTGAAGTTAAGAAGATAATAGACTACCTGGGAGGAGAGGAAGCCGTGAGTCTGGTGGGATACGATCTTGCGTCCGACATCGATCATGCGGATATATGGCATGTTGAGTGCTTCCTCGTAGTCCCCGAGCGGGAAGTAGGACTTTTCGTAAAGGGCGACGCGCTTTTTGAAATCTTCGAGAGCTTTGACAGGATCCTGGTCTTTGTAGTCTGGCCCGGACAGCTTGAGGCGCATGTTGGCTTCCAGAAGGACGGGGTCCTGACAACTGCTTTCGAGGAACAAAACGCCAAGTTCTGGACCCGCACGCTTGCGAATATGGTCCACGATGGCTTTGCGGCGTTCGAGTGTACTGTTCGTCGCGTCAAGGATTCCCACACTGCCGCCTTGCTCGAGGACGTAGTCCAGAAGTTCGTCCAACGTTTCGAGAGCGACCTGTTCTCTCAGCTTCAACGCTTTTTGATTCTTAGGATCGAAGAAGTTTGCGGATTGATCCATCGGCTCTGGTGATGCTTCGACTATATGCATCTGATCTTCAGGTCCAGCTTCGCTGGACGAGATGATAGCGGAGCCACCGTTCGCTGCATATCCTTCCTCCTCTTTTCCGTTGACGAGTATCTTAGTAGGGACGACCGGAGGCGGAAGTTTGTCAAGCTCAGGCGGGGACTCGTTCTGGGGCGCCGGAACAGTGTCATTCGCAGTAGTCATGCCACCGACACTAACGCTGAGACGACGGACTGAATCCACAAGCTCCTGCTGTACAGAACTATTCCTGTGACGACCCGCTGGAGACTTGCCTGCAGCAACCCGACGACGTTCGCCGACATTGAAGATCTGAGTATCATGCTGAAGCCAATTCAAGTAACGAGCGAGTTTCTTCGTAACGTAGCTTTTACCCCGCGCGGGCAGTCCTACCATGACAATGACCAGCTTGGAGCCGAGGTCACGCTGAGAAATACGTCCATCAGGAGAGACTTTGGACTTTGTCAACCCGGGGATATCAAGGGTGGTCGCACGAACTCGGCCGGGAGTAGATGTAGAGGATTGACTTGGAGTAGCTACACTGTAACAGGATTAGCACGAGAAAAGGAGAAAATAGTGACGAAGGTGATAAAAGCCGACGCAAGGGGAGCAGAAAATGATAAAGGTGGAAAGAAATCCGAGAAAAACAGCCCGACACACAGAGCGCATCTAGACCACCAAGCTCCAGCAAGCTCTTCTGACACAAAACTACATACAAAGTATAAACCGACCAACGAGCTCTCAGCACGAAATATTAAAAGACACACTTACAACTGTGGAGACGAGGGCGCGGTAGACATCGGAGTGTCCGTTAGGGCGATTCCGACGCCGTCTCTCGATGCCTGCGATTTCCTGTGGGCATCGGAATGTAGCTCATTCCCTAGCGCTCTTGCGGCAACGGTTTTCGGAGGCGGCATCAAATTCGCATCCTTGCCGCCTGCCGGCTTTCCGCTGCTGGACATCTTTCCGTTCGGTTTGGCTGCGTCTCGCACTCGAGAATTGTCGGGGGAAGAAGCACTTGTCACGATCGCTGAGCGCGCAATGTCAGTGTGTTGGGCCATCCCCCGCGGTGGCGCAGGGATTTGCGGTCGATATGTATGTGAGGTAGGACGATCACGAAAAAAAGAAAAGAAAGGAAAAGAAAGAAAGGGGAAGGGCCCAGGAAGGAAGGCCAGGGGATTTATTGATGCCGCGGATTAACAAATCCAACCATTTAGACTGAAGGAACAACAGTACCTTAGCAAGGCAAGGCAAGAGAAAATAATGAAGAGCCAGAGAGGGGTTGTGTGGTTGGTGGGATGAGTCAACCCGCTCACAGAACGTCTCAGCTAGTTGAAGCTCGAGGTCTGTCTAAGAATTCCGAACAACGCAAGACGAAACACCTGCGAATGGCGGTTGATACTATAGGTCCAAAAATATCAAAGGCTGAGTTTGCAGGGGATCAGTTGATATGGTCTTTGTACAGAGTTCGCCGTTTTAAGTGAGGAATCGGATACCGGATGGTCCGGCTTTCTGGAAGCTCCTCGATGATGTCAAATCTAAGCAAGTGTGATGCGTCTGGGAAGGTTGATCATCTTTATACCCAGATCCACACCCCATTTCTCACCGTTTAATTGTTTGCCAGTCTGTCCATGTTCTAGGTTCTGCTATGTACGGTCGATCACGACAAAATAGAGACTTGGTCCGGGCTGGTGGCCGCACAGCAGACACAGAATGCTTGGCCAAGGTAAGGGTGTAGCAATGATAAGCTGATCTCTGCCGGGTTGTTAAGGTTTCACTGCGGTGCTCTAAGTGTATGTTGTTCTTCAATGATTATTATTCTCCAGGTAAGTGAGTTCATAGTGTGTCGCCTTCATCCATTGGTCCAAGTCTTGCCGCAGCGGCGCTGATCCGATCAACGACATATCGAATGTACTGTCGCCTGGATGAGGCGGGCTGAGGCTGAGTAAGAACTGCTTCGACCGGCGAGCCTCCAGAACTCGGAAGTCGATTCAATGCAACCGCAATCCTTGGCCCGCCGTCCTATCCATTGTTCATGATACCTTCTTAGTTCTTGGCATTGTCCGCGTGAACAGTCCTATGATATTGCCGTCCTGCCGGCGACTTATCAAGTAGTATATACAAAATAATGCGGCCTGGGCGTGGTATGCTGCAGAATCCTTGGCGCTTGGCAGCTACGCAGCGTCGCTATGTGAAGAGGCCCGCTGAAAAAGTCGCCGTAATTTTTTGCATGTCGCTCACAGCCATACGATTACCAGCCTGTCCAGGTCAACACAAGCAGTACCTACTTGTCCAGCCTTAGTGTCAGCGCAATGAGAGTGGCGTAGGCGGCGATACTCAACGCCGTCAGAATCAAAACCGCATTGCCGCTTGTTCTAAATTTATGCCGATGCACTCCATCCTCCCCTACCTCGGAGAAGAACTGCCGATTCCCCTGCTGGCGTCGAAAAAGGCCGATTATAAGTACGCCTGTACCGTAGACGGCGAATAAGGCCCCAGTGCTGTAGAACTCGCTCGTGAAGATCTTGAGGACGACCAGTGCGAACGAGAATTGAGACAGAGCTGTCCGGATATAAGCGCCTTCGAATGTCCGTTGCGCCGCTCGTACCTCGACAATCTCATCGTTCGTCAATGCAACAGTACGGGCGCGATGCATCCGAAGGCGATATCGATCTGCTGCGCGACGCTGTAGTAGCAGTTAGAATCGTAGATCAAGAGCAGGGAGTAGAGACTCGAGCGGGTGGTAAAAGTGGGGGTGCAGGGAGCTATCTCCGGAAGATCAAACACACCTCAAACATGGCGCTGTTTGGCCTCAGACTTTCTCTGTTGAGCTAGGTTTCTGACAGGGAGGTGAGTACTGCCTGCTTCCTGTTCTCACCATGGTCGAGATGGAAAAGTAAGGTACTTCTGATGAGGGAGCTTCAGAGTTGGGCCTTGAGGGTCAGCTGCAAGCTGCAAAGAGTGCTCACGTGGACTGGATGGAAACGTCGCACCAAACAGCGTTCATACTGTATGAAGTACAACAAGTGCTGCGACATCCTTCATATAATGTCCCTGGGCTAGAGAGCTTCCATTATCCTCATGATAGGAATCGAGAAAATACCAAGATGTCCGTCTCAGTACCCAGGCACTGAAGGGCTGTTTTCCCAGAATAATGACAAGCGCCATTGGGTCTTCAAGTTGCTTCACACTGGTCTAGTTTTTTCCCACCAATGACGTTACAAATAATTGACCAGCTCTTTGTCCGTCCCGTCGGCTATGGAGATTGCCCGAGATAGCATAGTCTAGGGGCAGCCCGGGCCTAGTCATTCGCCGCCGCCCCATCTTTGGCGGGCGTTCCCCCGCGTAGTACTCAATTCAAAAGGTCGGAGATGGCTCCGAACAACCAACCACTTCGACTCGGGCGAGAAGAGCTCCTGTCTGGCCAGAGAGCGCAAAGGGTCAAGACTGACTGGACTGACTCCAATTTTGGCTTGACCTGGCTTTTCTCCCCCTTTTGTGCTTTCCAAGGTCCTTCTTCCTGTTTCTCTTTCCTCGTCCCTGAATACTTGTCGCGTGTTGTTTTGCAAAGATGAGCAAAGTATTCGATGCGGCTGAGGGTAGGCTACAATCTGAGTTGACATATATGGGCGATTGCTGCTAATCATCCCTGGACAGTTGCAAAGCACAATTCAAAAGAGAGTTGCTGGGTAATCCTTTACGGGAAAGTGTACGATGTATGTCTCCCAATTGCAGTTTACTTTACGCTTAGGTCGTATTAATCGTATGTCGGGGATAGGTCACCGATTTCCTTTCAGAGCACCCAGGCGGCGCTAAGATCATTCTCAAGCTCTCCGGGAAAGATGCGACTCAGGAGTACGATCCCGTCCACCCTCCAGGAACCCTGGAGGAGAACCTCAAGCCGGAGGCCTGCTTAGGAACAGTCGACCCTGCCACCCTGCCGAAACCAAAGGCTGATTCTACCGAATCTAAGTCGGCCGAAGAGCAGGCGGTTGACTCGGTTCCGATGGAATCTCTTCTTAACATGGATGACATTGAACAGCTGGCGACCAAGAAAGTGAGCAAGAAAGCTTGGGCGTACTACTACTCCGCTGCCGACGACAAGATCACGAAGCACTTCAATACTGAAGTCTACCGATCAATCATTTTGCGGCCGCGGGTGTTTATCGACTGCAACAAATGTGATTTGGACGTCTCGGTTCTCGGAAATAAGCTTAAGATACCAATCTATGTCTCCCCCGCGGCTATGGCACGTCTTGGACATCCAGCTGGAGAGGCGGGTATTGCAGAAGCCTGTCGCAGTTTCGGTGCGATGCAGATTATTTCCAACAACGCTTCCATGACTCCAGAACAGATTGTCGAGAATGCCACACCTGACCAGACTTTCGGGTGGCAGTTATACGTGCAGACCGATCGCAAGAAAAGCGAAGCTCAGCTGGCACGCGTCAATAGACTCAAGGCGATCAAATTTGTGGTTCTCACTCTCGACGCCCCAGTTCCTGGGAAACGCGAAGACGACGAGCGAGGCAACGCTGCTGCCGGTGCTGGCCAAGGTGAAAGCGGGGTTGGGAAACAGCTTTTCCAGGGAACAGACCCCACACTTACCTGGAGGGATACGCTGCCTTGGTTGGCAAAACATACCGATCTGCCCATTGTTCTCAAGGGTATTCAGACCCACGAAGATGCATATATCGCATCGATCCATGGCCCGCAGGTGAAGGGAATCATCCTCTCAAATCACGGAGGTCGTGCTCTCGATACGGCACCTCCGGCAGTTCATACTTTATTGGAAATCCGGAAATACTGTCCCGAAGTTTTTGATAAGCTGGACGTGTTGGTTGACGGCGGTATCCGACGGGGAACCGACGTTGTCAAAGCCCTCTGCCTCGGTGCGAAGGCCGTAGGTATCGGGCGACCTGCTTTGTGGGGCTTAGGGGCTGGTGGTGTTGACGGTGTCAAGCGAACGCTGCAGAGTAAGTTCCTCTCATCCTCTCAACAGTCAAAGTCTTGAACTACTTTACTAACCGTTCCCAGTTCTGGCAGATGAGACAGCCACCGCCATGCGGTTGCTCGGTGTGGAGTGCGTGGAACAACTGGGACTCCAGCATGTAAGTTCTGCTCTTCCCGTTGATCGCTCTATGCTAATATGCTCGCGCAGGTCAATACTCGTGCTGTTGAACAGCAAATTTACGATGGGCCATCGGGGCTCGATTCTTTGCGATCACTATTCCGTGCTAGACTATAGACATTTTGGCAACCGTACATTTGATAGCCCTTATTTCGTACCTATATCAATGCTTTCCCAGTTTAATCTGATGAAGAGTAGCTCAACTGCTCGAAGTTGTGCTTTAAGACGATGAAGTCACTTTCGTGGCTTGCTCACACCCTTCAATGTCTCCATCCAACTTAATCAGTCTCTCTATAACATTTCACCACTCTACATGCTGTCAAATAAATCCGGTATGACCGATAACTCACTTAACGGCACTTGTACCATACTATCAGAATTATCAGGCCCAAACGCTGCCCGCGCCCACCCATGCATGAATCGCTTGAAGAGGTACGAAGCCCATCATCTATGTACATTCATCGGCCACAGGCCAGGAGGGAAAGTCATCTGATGTCCAGGACCGTCTACAGCATCGCCGTTGATATAGCTACACGATAGCCAAGTCGTGGCTGATGATTGGCTTTTGGGAAGATGATGGACATGGCCTTCTCACGAACACACCCATAACTTATGAAGAGACCCTCGAAGTGGATAGACGGTTGGACGAAGCACATAATCTCGTGCTCTCCGCATATCAGCTTCGCCCTCTCGATCAGTGCATCGCCGACGCCCTAAAGTCGATATTCCAGCACCTCAGCCTCGAGAATCCCTAAAGGCCCAAAAGTTTGCTGCACGTCCTCCCGGAAGTATCTAGGGAAAGTCCGTACACACCTCCGGTAAGCATGTTCTCGGGTGGTTTTCCATAACCACCTCTAAACAGATCCTGCGAGTCCATGCAGACTCAGAGACAGAGACGGCATCCTTGCAACTCTTGAGCTCTCCCATCAAATACTTGATAGTATACATTGACAATCTGTCAATTCCCATAAGGCACACGCAGCGTTGACTGTAATGCTTCGCCGAGTCAATAACGGAGTGCATACCACCACCGAAGGATAATGAATCTATCCCTTTCGACCGTGGCGAACCAACCCACCGAAACACTCAAGGGTCAGCCTATCCCTGGCAACCACCATACTTGCTGCAAGCTGACTCGGTACAGCTCCACTCCCTCCATACGATGCCTGGCCGAGATTAGGTAGGTAAGGGTCTAGACAATCCCCTATACTCTGCCAACTTGTTCCAAGACCCACTGTCCGTAGGCTTCCCAGACCATGCCCGTCCCTGAATGCGAATGTGGAAATGCTAGACACTCCTGAGGTTCTTGACCGCGTAAAACAAGCTTCTCAGTACAGATACCGTACCAGCTGCAGCAAGAGCTCTGGGACCCAGAGATCCACAATCGAGAGGCATAACGAGTAACGACTGACTCATGGCCCACGCCGTGAGGCAAGGGACTGCACCAGCCCTAAAATCTGCGGAAGACTAGGTGGTCTACATAGCGGATCTTATCACCGGCACTGTCCTTGCCGCTACTCGACAAACGAGCGGCTCTAGAATCTAGATGACTTGCCTGTCGCAGATTACTCAACTCGAGAAAGCAAATCAGCTTTAGGCGGATTCCACCTAAAGGAAGCGCAGTCATCGCAACAGCGCAAATGTGGACCTGGTCCATGGTCTGATGTTCCATGAACATACCCGCTATAACAGTAGCACTGCACTGCTTATGACAGAGTATCAATAGTCCGCAGATTCCATGTCCTAAAGATCGATTGTTTCTTTCATCCTAGCGATCAAGTCGTCGATGGAGTGCTTCCCTAGAACGGTACGCAGCAAGAAAGTTACTATGAACATAGCTTACGTTGTTTAAAAATACATCCTTCCCGGTCTCGCCTTGGAGCTATTGATTGATTAGTACTAGGAATTTTGTTTCATTTCTTTCCGTCCTGAGGTGCCCTAAAAAGAATACCAAATTGGGCTGGAACACAGCGCGAGGCCATGGATTTACTTTTCATGCCGAATCCTGACGTTATAAAGTTAAAGACTCCCTCCCCGCTGCAACGGTTGTGTTGTATCAGGAGATTAGGTTAACCCTAATTCCGCAGAGAAAGCGTGTGGCAGCGCTGGTATGGTGAATGAAGAGCTACGGCTGCCAGCTTGCAATTGTGAAATCTTCTTCATGTATATGAGACGTTAGATGAGATCTCGCAAGACCTCCTAGCCGAGAATAGTATGTCTACCCTTGATATGAGAGAATCAGATATCAATATGGTACTATGTGCAAGGATAAAAATGTGCTATATCGAATATAGGACAGGAGAAGGGGAAAATGAAGAGGAACTCCACTCATGCAAATGCTTGGCCCTGTTCCAAGTCCTCGAGCTTGACCTATCTTGGAAAAGGCAGGTAAAACAAACAACTGGCAGGTTCGAGTGAGATCCCGCGGTCTATATCTATATGCCTGCTTTTTTCTGCTTTGTACGTGGCAACCCAAAAACCCAAGTCGTATATACATCGTGCTTCTTTTCTTCGTGGCTTGTTCGTGTCTCGGAAAACTTTTGTAAGAGGTGAGGGCGCAGTTCGTGCGATGCTGAATTGAGTCGGTGGGTGGGGCGGAATAGGATTAAGAAGTAAGATTGGGGCATTCGCCTTGCGCACGCTGGAAGGCATTCGAGAAGAGATCTTGCATTGCGAGGTAATGGAACAGGATGCCGCCCAGGACAGCAAGATGCCAAATGTTGTGGCTGCCGCCAAAGTAATCGAAGAACCCAGGTTTCCAGCGTTCCGGAACTTGGGAAGCATAAACACAGGCTCCAACAAAGTATACCAGGATGCTCTTCATGACTGGGGCGTAGAAGTAAAGGCACCATGCAAACCCGCGAGAGTAGGTGAGCTGAGCGAGGGGCGCGAAGCCGGTCAGGGCGAGCGTGACGTAGAAGGCGACGCGAATCCAGGCAAAGTCCGAGCGGTTGAAAGTTGGGTGCCAGGGGAGAATGACGCCGCCGATTCCCAGGGACATCGTCAAAAGAATGTAGACCCAGCGGGAGACGGGTTCACAATAGAAGGCCGTGTACTCGGTTGTGACGATGGACGCAGCAACGAGGAGCGATATCCCGGTATAATCGACGCAGGCGAAGCGTTCCATGAGTGGTTGGTTGGCGATACTGTTCATAGTGTGCCATAGGGTGCTGCAGACCAGGCATTTGCAGGCGGCAAAGAAGAAGACGGCGGCAACGAGCATGTCGGATTTGGTGCTCAGGTGAAAGTTAGGGTTCAACGGGTAGAAGTAGAATGCGATGCTGAGGACGATGATGAGGCCGATTAGGTGCGACCAGATGTTGACGAGCTCGTTGGAGAAACAGAAGATAGAGTGGAAGCACTCGACTTTGGAATGAGTAAAGCGGTAGCCGGAGAGGATATGTGGGTTGATACGCCACGGATGAGGGAGATCCGAGTAGCTAATTAGACGTTTCTCCTGGGCCAGGAGAATAGCGCGGTCAATGCTCTCCTTAAGAGCATCTTTTACCATGCGGGCCCGCTCCATTCCCTCATCCACAACCTCCCTCGCCTGCACCAGGGTTGAGTCGACCGCCTTCCATCCATCGTCCAACGCGCCGTACATACCCCGGTCTCGGACGGCATGAGCGCGTGTTTCCAGTTCCGTTAGGAAGGACTCCATCAAGCGAACACCGGCTTGAGCCTTCTGTTCCAGAGTTTCCTTCGTCGCCAAAGCTTCGTTATACCGGTCTTCTAACGTCTCCACCAGGATCTTGGCCCGCTTCTTGCCGCTTCCCATCAGCTCCCCAGAGGCATGAGAGCAAGAATCCCTCACCGCTTCTAGAGTGGCATAGGCTCTGCGCAGACTGGTGTCGATCTGGACCATGTGTGACCGACGATATTCTTCGATCCAGTGAAGGCGTCGCTCCAGTTCGGTGAGGAAGAGTTCGACCTAACAAGGTGTGTTAGAGAGATACTTGAGAGAGACAGCGCCCAATGGCGTACCCTGAGGTAAATCGCATCCGCATCATAGTCACAGGAGAGTCTCCGCGCCGAGTGAAAAGAGTGTCTTCGCTTGCGGTCCCGGAGAAGAGGCGTCTGCTCCGACGGAGTAGAGTAGGCGGATGTGAAGGCATTGTCGAGATGAGACTCGATGGTTACGGATTGCGTTGAGCAGGCCATGATATAGATATAAGCCACAGCACCCTCCCTATGAGGAATCAATCAAGCATAGCCTGAATTGCACGAGTTAGACCGAGGTCGAGTGGCGGATGCTGGGGGCCCAGCCGGGAGAGAGGCTGGGCAATAAGACTTACATTTAAGGAGTGAACAGAAAGGACTGATAAATAATAAAATGAGGGAAAGATGAAAACAATAGCGACATATGGAGGCGAGAACAGAGAGAGATAGGGAGAGATCAAGAGACAGTAGAAGAAGAAGATGGTCGAAGTCGAACCAGGTGGGGAAGGAGTTCATTTAATTCTTCTTCTTCCAAGGCTCAACAAACGAGCTTCTCCGACAAACGAGCATCCGCATCCACATCCTAAACTTCCGAGCCGATTCCTGATCGTGTGAACCTGCAGCCTGCAACGGTCCTTGCATGGGCGAAATTCCTGGTTGATCATTCGATGGTCCTCGCCATTTAACATCGCCCTAAATCCAGTCCAATCCGTGGGCTCAGTCTCTTCACGTTCAACCCGCCATCCAACCCGCCATCCCACCCGAGTGCTTTTCTCCGCCCATCTCCAATTCGCCGTTCACTTTGCAACTCGCCTTCCTTCTTGATCGTCATGGCTGCGACTGCGATCAGAGAAATTGTTTCCGACCCCTCCCTGCTGCCCGTCCTGAATACCGCTGCCGAGACTCGAGATCTGTGCATGAAGCTGTTGTCGCTCTTAGATCCTTCGTTAACCCCCGACCAGATCCCTGAATCGCCACAGTCGATCCAGAAGCACCTCTTCGCTCTTCTCGCCCAACTCCGAGGTCAGAACCGCGATGCCATCTTCCGAGTACGAGACACCAAGCAACGGACAGCGGAGGCCAGACAGGAGATTGATCGGTTACACCTCCAGCTTCAGAACCTGTATTATGAGCAGCGACACTTGACCGGTGAAATTGCCGCCTGCGAGTCTTACGAGTATGTTACGATATGTGGTGCAGTTGCGCGACTCGATGCTAATCCTTTCATTCTTAAGCCATAAATACCGATCGCTTCCTCTAATACCGCTGGAAGAATTCCTCGAGCTTCACCCAGAGCACCGCGAATCAAGTGAGCATGAGTTAATGATTGCACGGATCAATCACGAGCACGCAGAACGGGAGAAGCTCGAGCAGGCCCGACAGGAGCTTCTCAAGCGCAAGCAGGCGTTGATTACGGAGAATAACAAAAGAAAGGAGGATTTGGCCAACCTTGACCAGGATCTTGAGAGATTCATCGATGTAGGCGGTTACCTTGAATTTCGTCGAGCAATGCTAACCATTCACCTTCAGGCTGCAAAACCCATTCAGAAGATTTTTGAAAAGGAATATTAGCATTAGCGGCATGGATGGCGTTGGATATTTATTAGTCGTATTGCAGGGACTGGCGCATGGTTGATACCCATATAATCGCAACATTAGGTCGGGATAGATGAATATTTAATAAGTCGTGTGTAATCAATGCATCATTCCACTCTTAAGTGTCATTTTACTCTTGACTTCTTGATTTATCGAAAGTGGACGGTGGTTTGTATACATCCTCATCCTCGGCCTGATGTTTATTGAGGCTCTCCGCCTTCAACCCCCATTCCTCAACCACGCTGGCTTCTACCTCAACTCCTCCACTCACCACTCCACTTGCACAACTTCAATTGGAGCGCTCTATCACTCAATGGGCAAAAGCATGTTCTGTCTATCATGAGCGCAAATAATGAAGACATTGGGTCTTCCCCGACGGCCATGACCGCCAATGCATCCGCTTCACGCCTCCCCCCTCCGGAGAAACCCAGCGCTATACAGACTCGGTCCAAGGTTGTCGCTGCATTTTGGGCTGTTATTATCCTTTTGGGATTTCCGATATGGTGGAAAACGACTTCCATCAACCGTGCCGAGCTGCCCATCCAGAAGATGCTTGATTGGGGGGGTGGGAAGGTGAGGCGCGACCATCCCTGTGCCAGAAATCTCAACAAAAGTAATAACTGTCCTGTGCTTAGAGCTGTCGCCCTGTGTTTCCACTTGAGATCCGGCTCGACGCGCCGTCCCTGGCTGAATCCGAAGCGCAGCAGCTTCTCCGCAACACACAACACTCCCTAGACGATCTGAATGAATTCTCCGCGCATCATTTGCGCTTGAAGCTGGCCGAAGATGAGGTGCAACAGGAAACCGAGAAAGCTGATACAGCCTTGACTGTTCGTATACTGGCGCAGGATGGCCTCCCCGCCCCCAGCTCGGAACTTCACGCGGACACGACAATGCTCGACGTATATTACCCCCCGAGCCAGACTCCGAACCCTTCCTCGCCGAACTCGGCCCTTTCATCCTACATTACCGGGGAACTACAGCGGTTGTTCGCGGAGGAGAAAGCGATCATGGCACACGTTCTCTCGAACTCTGCAATGGGCGCCAACTCCAACGCTCCGCCCTCAGCGAATAATCAGGCACAACAACAGGTCTCTCCACAGCTTGCGGAGAGCATCACCAAGCGGTTACGACGATCAATGAAGTATGCGGAGACATATCACCTGTCTTTCTCTCTATTTACTCCCGGGGCTGCTCCCGCGTCATGGGACATCGAGTCCGCTCTTCAGGAGTACATATCTCCGCTCATGCAAGCCTTGTCCCCCATCAGCAACTTCACCGTGGACACGCAAGTCCAACTCTACGCAACCTTCTCTCCTACCACTCCGTCCCCAGAATACGACGAGACCCAGGGCATTTGGACGCTAAAAGAAGAGAACTTGAGCGCCTTCATCAACGCCGCCGAGTGGCCGCTAAGCCCCAGCATTGGCACCGGCCCGACAATCAACTTCATCCTCTACGTGCCCAGCCCCTCCCAATCCCCCCTTGTGGTCAAAGAAAGCAAAGCCACCAGCTGGATAATTCCTCAATGGGGCGGCGTCTTCATCCTCAACCCTCCTCTTTCTGACATGCCCAACGTCCCTCAAGTCTCAAACCCGCCTCACCTCTCCCGTGACGCCCTGACCCCGGCCTTCCTCAGCTTCTCCCACCAGCTCCTAAATCTCCTCGGCACCCCCTCCACCCCTACTTCCCTTCCCTTCCGCCTCCAAACCCTTATCCGCATCCGCGCCGCATCCCTTCTCCTGTCCGCCTCCTCAACGATGGGCTCCCTGGCCCGCCTCACAGAATCCCTTCCATCAATCCCCATCCCCGCAACCGTCGCCTCCTCGGTTGAGACAACATTATCCCATCTCTCTTCTGCATGTGACCACCTCCACAACGGCCGCTTCCAGGCCGCACTGGCGGATGCCCGGGTTGCGGAGACGGAGGCTGAGCGCAGTTTCTTCGAGAAGAGCATGGTTGGGCAGATGTACTTCCCGGATGAGCACAAGGTGGCTGTTTATTTGCCGTTGTTGGGGCCCATTGGGGTCCCGTTGGTGCTCGGGTTGCTGAAGGAGATGAAGAGGGTCGTCGCTGCATGGAAGAATAAAGGGAAGGCTTCTTCTAATAAATAATTAGGTTTATTGGATTCGTGGTATAATATGGCACTTTTCATTGGTAGATCTTTGTGTGAATCCTCAGGCTTTTCTTGCATAAACATTCTTGAATTGATGATATATATAATTGCCAGCATTCTGCAGTCAAAACCGAAGTATCAAATTTAAGTCAGGTAAATCGAATTTGGATATATGCTCGCTAAGCTCAGCCTAACTAATGCTAATAGTGACAAGGTGAAAATAAAACGACAATGCACTCCCGTATGAATCGAGGAAAAGGAAATATGCAATATATAACATAGGAACCGAGACGACCGGCGCCAGACCTAATTAATACCGAAGGCACAACAGTGACGTGCAAGATCTACAAGAACATAAACTGCTCAATGAGGCAACTGCTTCCTCCTCGTCTGCGGTGGAACCAAAAACCGATTCGGAACGCCGGCGGCAGTAGTGCTACCGGTATTTCTGTTACTCCCGGCAGCAGAAGCCGCCCGAGTCTGAACCTGGTCCAGAATCTCCGTCAAGGTAGTATTGGGCCGGTGATCCGGGTACGGCGAAGGACCGAGCATGCCTGTGCTAGCGAAAACACCAGGAGGGGAATAGACGCGGATGCTCTCTGTGCTGGGTTGGCGCTGGGGAGGCGGAGTCATGGGAAGCGGCGGTACGGGTGGGATATCCTCTGCTTGGAGATTGATTCTGTGTCCCGAGCTGAAAAGGCTCCTCACGCGAGATCTGCTGCGGCGGAGGGCAGAGCGGCGGCTACCCTCGGAGGTGCGCTTGGGGGTTGTACGGAGGAGGAAGTCTGTACGGAAGGAAGTCTCGTCTGTGGGGATTGGATCGGAGATGCCGATGACGGTGCCTGTGGATTTGCGGTACGTGTTTTGGGCGACCTTCTCGCCGGGCGTGGCGTTATTTCGTTGGTGGCGTCTGATGCAGACGGTTAGGAGGAGGGCGGCTACAGCACCAAAGACGGAGCCTGGGAAGAAGCCTGCTAGGATGGCGTTGGTTGGGAAGGCGGAGCAGGTGGTTGTGACGTTATCTATATGGTTTTGTGAAGCGGCCGAGTATTGTGATAGCGTTGGGGTTGACAGTACGACGACCGTGTTTGAAGGTTCCGTTGGTATCGAGGAAACAGTTCCCGCTGTTGGCGCTTCAGAGTCTGATGTTGCTTCCGCAGTAGTCATTGTAGAAGTCTCCGTGTAAGACTCTGTGGAGACTTCTGTAGGTGACTCGGTGAAGATCCCAGTAGTGGCAGAGGTAGAACCCGTTGACTCTTCGGACTTGCTCTGTGTGGTGGTGGAAGGAGTATCGTCCATGGCGCAAAACTTGCCCTGGCAAGTGTACCCGAAGGGACAGCAGAGGTCTCCGCACGTAGGTAGCTCATCGTCTAAGCGAGTGGTCTTGATGGCGCTAAGCGGGTAGAGACTCGCATCTTGCTTTGAAACATTACATGTTATGGGCTCGATGTATGTGCAGTCTTGACCGTCTGGGCAGCAGATCACGGAGCTTCCACTGTCTGTGCTGATACAGGTTGAAGAGGAGGGACAGCAGAAGCTGTTGAGCAGGTCAGATCCAGTACACTTTTGTGAAGAGCCAGGGCAGGTATCGTCTTGCTTGGAACGAAGGCTCAGTCCCTCAGTTGGGAACGTGTTCGCCGTCAGGATTGTTAGAAGCATGAGGACCGAGTGCCTCATGGAGACGTGACCAGTATGCCTCGCCATGTTGAGAGTGTGAATTGAAAGCTAGTGTAGGTAACAGAGGAAGTAAAGAAAATCAGTCTAACAAAGGCAATGATGTGAGTCAAATCAACCTGGAACAATGCAGAAGGAATGAATTTGAGACACAGTGCAACGCACGGCGTGGAACGAGAATATGTTGAGGCAAGGCACGGGAGTCGCCAGCTATTTGACACCCAGGCAGAACTGTATCCTGCATCATGTTACAGAAATATGCCCGGTCCAGGCTTCTGTACGCGCCGTGGTCCCAGAATAGAGACGGCAGATGGGGCTCATAGTTGCTTGTCTAATGAGGATGGCCCCAGAAGCGCCTGGACGGTGGGTTCCATGAAGGTCCATTTTAGCCTGGTACGGCAACAACCGGTTTTACAGAGCGAAACCAAGGCGCTTAGAAAGATAAGCTGGCTGGAACAGCCCAAGATGGATGAAGAGCGTAGGTAGTGGAGAGGAAGCTCAAGAGGAGAGCCTGAAATAGATAGAGATGCTATGACGCCTGTGATTGGCTGCTGTTGGCGCCTGGTTACCTCAGCCGCGCTAGTCCGTTTTGGGCCCAAATCCAGAAATTCTGCGGATTTGCAATTGGGAAAAAAGCTGAGATTCGGACTGTTGGACCGCACTTCTCACGCCCTTCCCTCTTCACAGCCTATCGCCATGCTCAATCGACTCCTCCGGCCGCAGGCCTCGCTGCGCGCAGTCTCCGCCCTCAACAAGGTGAGCTTGTTGCCCTTTGCTGTCCGCCCGGCGTAGCTCCAGCTGCTAATTCGTCTTGCCTTTTAGAAGCCCGTCTCCGCGTTCCCACGCTTCCAGAGTCGACGCATACACAGTGTACCTATTTTAACGCACGATGCGGAATTCAAGGCGAAAGGCATTCCGGAATTCCTTTCCCCAGAGGCATACGACTTTGCCTGGACACAATATCAGAGCTTCCTTGTGGATAAATTGAACTTGTTGACACAGGGTAAGAGGCCGAGGCATCGGACCAGAATACGCCCGGGGAGGGTCCAGATTACTGATGCCCGGCTCTACAGATACCATTGATACCGATGCGAAGCCCGGAGAATTGCTGGTCAAGTACTCCCGTCGCCCGGAGATGGCGTCCGTGTTCAACTACGCCTCCATGGCCCACAACAACCACTTCTTCTTCAACTGCCTGGTGAGTGCCAGCACAAAAGCCTCTCGGACCGCATCTCGAAATTTCCATTGAACATGTGTTGACGCCACGCGCAGGCCCCCAATGCCACCGAGATCCCGGAGCCCTTCGCCAAGAACATCATCGACACGTGCTCGTCGATCGAATCCCTCAAGCTCGATTTCCTCGCGACCGCCAACGCCATGTTCGGCCCCGGCTTCGTCTGGCTGGCCAAGAACGTCGAGCGCGAAGGTCTGATGCACATCTTCTGCACCTACAACGCTGGCTCGCCTTACCCTGCCGCACACGCCCGACGACAGCCCGTCGACATGGCGACGCACACGCCCGAGACCGCCCTTGGTAACCAGTACGCCGGCTCAATGGGCGCCCACTCCGCCAACCAGAAGAACCTGGCTCCCGGCGCGGCGGACGTGCAGCCGATCCTTTGCGTCAACACCTGGGAGCACGTGTGGATGATGGACTACGGTATCGCCGGAAAGGCCGAGTATCTGGAACGGTGGTGGGACCGGATCAACTGGCCTGTGGTGTTTGAAAACTACAATGCGGCCTCCCCGAAGAAGACGACCCGGATCGGAGGTAACTGGGACCGCGGCCTGAGCATGGTATAACCGCTGCCATGGTTTGTATGTTTGTTCTAGAAATTGTATTATATACTACGGTTGGGATTCTTGCCTCTTTACGTTTAATGTACAGCGATTCATCGCATGTAGGACCGCACATCGCAGTGAAAACTTTCCGCTCATGCATGTCTAGACTATAGTACAAAAATATGTTCTCCATACTCCATCCAGTAAAACAACCCATATCTATCCATACCCACCAATCCACCAC